>JADBJO010006286.1:77500-90000 GCA_016801955.1 Conus betulinus | reverse complement strand
GGAGGAGGGCGCGAGGAGGGGGAGAGCCTGGAGGGGAGAGGGCGAGAGGATGAGCGGAGCGTGGAGGAGATGCCTGTGGAGGGGGGAGAGAGGAGTGACCGGAGAGGGGAGAGGGAGGAGGGAGAGGAGAGGCGAGGGAGGAGAGAGGAGAGAGAGGAGAGCGAGGAGAATAGCATAGACCGATGCGAGAGGGAGAGAGAAGAGGACTGAGAGGGGGAGAGAGGGGGAGAGAGAGAGAGAGAGGATGAGAGAGAAAAGGAGGAAAAGAACAGAAAAGGAAGGACACAACAACGGACGCCAAACAATTGAAGGAGAGGATTACAGAAATAAGCTGGACAGAGCTCTCTGCACATAATAATCAATAATCTACATTGACTCTTTTTAAACAGGCAAATTTTCAGTTCAGTATTTGAGAAAGCGGACAGCGGAACAACAATGGATAGCTAGCAGCCAGCCAACCACAACCAGCAAAGCCAGCCAGCCAGCCAGCCAGCAGCCAGATAGATAGATAGAAGATAGAGATAGATAGACAGATAGATAGTACAGATAACGAAGAGAAGAGTGAAGACCGCAGGTGAACATGGGCGACTAGCGACATGGAGACTCGGACTCCGGTGAAAGCTTGTTCGTTCAGTCAGCATTTCGCTCATATTGAAAGAGTCAACGCAGTTTAGGGAACATGTATAGTCCTTCGAATGAGGACTATAAAAGGACATTTTAAACGAGGGTGCGTGTCAGGTGAACGCACGCATAACATCTTGCACACACGTAAAATTCCCTAATCATCCCAATCACAAGACTTCGGAAGAGACCACAGAGTAGGCCAGTTGGGCACCACGTTGGGTATGGATGACACGTTTACACATAGAGCATGCACCCCTGAGTGTGAGAAGAGAAATGAAGAAGACTGAAGAAAAAAGAATAAAGAAGAATGAAGGAGGAAGTAAGGAAAATGAGGTTGGTGATCGGTATTGAACGACACTGACTGGATGACATGGGGGGAAACGACTGAATGATGAGAGCGCCGAGCTGGGCAGCTTTCAGTCGGACACTACCCAGGTAGGCAGCCCGTTGGTGTAAACGCGAGAGCGTTGATTGTTTAAAGCGCTTAGAGCTTGGGTCTAAGCCGAGGGGAACTAGGCGCTATATAAGTATTCATTATCATCTATCATCATCATCTATATGGAGCGCACAACGAAATCGCATCCTAGACAAGCTCACCACATGTTCTCTAAAGACCTTTTGTCTTCGTTCGGGAGGAGTAATTGTAGCAATATGTCTGACGTTATTATTCGCCCGCTGTGTGAATCATTTCTTCCCAAATCGTGTTAGACTGCAGGTCCACAGTTGTATTTTTTTGTTCTAGGAGTCTGTACTGATGTCAAAATCCGCATTTCATTCTAGAAATAGGTGAACAGTCGCCACATCAGATTGTATTCATTTACAATGTGTTAGAATTCAATACACACCATTCCTCAAAACACAGAAAGCCAAACCCCTGCCCCCCCCCCTCCCTAGCCCTCCCTGACCCCCCATCCCTTTAGTAAGAAATACTGGGTTGTGGGACGAACGCAGGTTGCAAAAGGAAACGTATACATTTATGTTGGGGTGAAAAGTGAATGTGCCTGTGACCATACGGTGCAAAAACACTCGTTTAAAAAACGTCAAGTGGTAGCCACTTTTGAACTCCATAGTTCTTAAAGAACAGGGAGTAATTACAATGGGACAATTAAGAAATGCTCTGTTGGCGTGGGGTGTGTGTGGGGTGTGTGTTGTCGTGTGTGTGTGTGTGTGTGTGTTTAGTGTGATGTGTGTAGGTCTGTCTGTTCTGTCCATCTGTGTGTCAACATGGTTCCACTCGCTCAAGACCCAAAACTATGGTCCGATCTTTCTGAAAGATGTAGGCATGTTCATTATGGGTCACGAAATCACGCCACCGATATGCATTTTACCATAACGGTTTTTCTTCTTAATGGATCATCTCAAAAAGTACTTGCCCGATCTTTCTGAAAATTTGTAGGTATGTTCAAAATGGGTCATGGATCATGCCCGATTGTGTATTTTACAGTTATAGCCGTTACTAACGGATTCAGTTATTCTTTATCTGAATATCTCACGCGTATTCAAGATAAACTGGGAGTACATTTATATGATTCATGCATTTTTTTTCCCAATTAGCGATTGTGACGAGACGGATATGAGTGGTAGGTGGGTCCCTATAGGGGAAAGGAGTCCGTGTGGGAATAAGGTTTCTCTATGCGAATTTATCTTTCATATTTCACCTACACCCCCTTCTCTGTATAGTGGTGGAAGGAGCCAACTTTCCGGTACTAGTCATCAAAGAAATTTTTATTTGTTGTCCGGTATTGATTAAATACAAGGAGATGGCTCTCTGAGATAATTTTCCTTAGAGCTGTACTATTAATTACAAGTACTTATAGCTCCAAGATACAGAATTGAAGAGAGAAGTTCAAACATTCAACATATCGATTGAAACAACAGGGGAAAGATTCGACACAAGTTAAGTGCACTTTCACACATCAACTTTTATTACTTTTATTTATAGATAGATAAGAAATGGTGCCCGTGACACTTCCATAGGCTGCTGTTTCCCTAGTTCTCATTGGACTACCACCAATATGAGGTGGTACCTTCCTCACTCCTACTTTACTCGCTGGCACTCTGTGCAGCAAGCTTAAGTTGGCATACAGGGTTCTGTCTAAGTTACACTGAATGTATATAAGTTATGTATACATCCACCCCCCACTTGCGAATATACCCCAGTATTGTAGCCAGGATGGGTAACTCATAGACAGGTTCATCACTGTTTCATCATACCTAGTGAAGGGTAAGGGGTTCTGATGGGTGCTTTGAAGTCCAGGTGGTAAGCAAACTTAGCTTTGCTTCGGAGAAGACAGTTTTCCGTTCTCTCCTGTGGGCTGGTGACTGCCCCACTGGTGTGTAGATTTGTTGTCTGGTTGTCGCCCGCCGTTTCCTGGTGTCTGGCAACAGTCCCAGCCTCCTGGTTCACTGTGAGTGGGCACAAGCCGTGACCAGGATCCCCAGTTCTGCACAATAAAGCAGAGAGACTTGATCTGTAGATGAGAATCTGGTGGCTGGTCTTATGTCGAGTAGTGGCACACATTTACCCTTTTCCTTCCTCTGTTCTTTCTAGAAGGGGGTGTGAGACTCAGGTTGTCAGCCAAAATGTTTTCTCCTATGTATGAGTTTCATGCTATAACTATTAACCTCCACTCTTTGTTTAAAGGCCTAAGGTTGTTAGCTTACAAAAGGGTAGGAGACAGTAATACACAATGTTACAGTTTTAGTTAAACCACTCTTCCTTGTTTCATATGAATTAAATCACACTGACTTGGGCTATGCTTAGTCCAAGTACACATGTGGTGTAGACTCTAAAGTCATACCACTACAAATCATTCCAATAATCACCAGTATTTATAAATCAGGGGTATAGCAGTTTTTACCTAGCACAGGCATACTGTTTTCCTGATCAAAATTAATCATTTAACTTATTATCTTAACAGACAGAGTTGCATACTGACAAAGTTCCAGGGTGCACACAAAGAATAGTGGTTCTGATGGTAACAAAGAATCATAACCACTGGAGAGAGGGAGAGCTTTTGCCCATATGATGGCAGGTAGCAAACCTACTACACAGAATAATCATTCATCCGTTTTGATAAATGTTGTAAGCATTGTTACAAAGGTACAATGGCTAACACACACAGCATACATTGAAATCAATACATAGATTGCAAAAAATGTAAAACAGAGTTCCAACTCACTTTCCGGGAAAAAAGAAATGAACAGGGGAATAATATGACGGATGAGAATCAAGGAGTGTACCGTTACCAAGAGGGGATAGGGCCTTTTTCTGTCTCTTGTCTTCCTATGCTCTGTGTCTACAGCAGTCCTGAGGGGGTCAGTGAAGTTAGTGAAACTGTGTGTGCCTAGTAATATGAACATCTCGCTTGCCGAATCATCAAATGCGGACAAAACCGTCATTAACCCATCAGGGGTGCACAAGGGAGGGGGAGGGATTTAGTTTGTAAACCAATCACCTCGAAAATTGGTTTGAACCTAATCGGCAGGGAAGTTACTTTAGAATCCGTATAGCGGGCCGTTGAAGCACCCAGTAATTTGTATGCGTCTGCATAGGTTGTCTGCGAGCATGTGCATGCTGTCGTAGCGAGGACCCAGGGACCCGTGGTAGAATGAAGGGAGGGGGGGAGAGGGGGGCGTGTAGGTGGCGCCCCGGGACGGCGGGAGAGAGGACAAAGCGCGCGAGGGGAAGGGAGGACGAGCGGTGGGGGGGACAGCGTGGAGTGGCTGGGGGGGAGGGTGGTGGGACGACGGTGAAAGGGAGAGGGGGGGGGGGGGTTGGACGTAGGTGGTGTGGAAGAGATTGGTTGTTCAGAGTGAGCGTTGTCAGGGAGCGCCACAAGGAATGTCGGTTGGAGGAGCGCACGGCAAACATTGCATTTGTGTAAGTTTTTTCGGGGTAGAAGGTAGCTGAGAAGGTGGGAAGGGTGGGGGGTCGGGGGGGGGGCCGTTGTGTGGGGGGGGGTGAGAAGGGCTATTATTTGTTGTAGACGCACATCCACAGCTGGGAGTAAGGTCTACGTAAGACAAAATCTAGCATGGTTAAGAGATAAGAAGGAAGAAGGAAGGGTTGATCGAGGGGGGGGGGGGGGAGGAGGGGGGGGGGGGGGGGGGGGGGGGTGGGGGGGAGGTGGGGGGGGAGGGGAGGGGGGGAAGGTGGTGGGGGGGGGTGGGGAGGGGGGATGGGAGGGAAGGGGGGGGGGGGAGGGGGAGGGGGGGGGGGGGAGGGAAAGGGGTTTTGGGGTTAGGGGGGGGTTAGGGGGATACGGCAGGGGGGTGGGATAGGCGGCAAAACGGGAGAGAGGAGGGGGGGAAGGGGTAGGGGAGGAAAAGGCGGCAAAGAATTCCGTGACCGCAGTTTTTTTTCCTGTGGCACGATCGTTGTCAGCTCGGGGCCCCTTTCGCACGTCCTCATAACAAGAAAAAAAAAAGGGGGGGGGCCGGGGGAGGAGGGGGAGAGAGACGGGGGGGTTCGAGAGTGGAGAGGGGGTGATGGAGGGGAGGAGGGGGGAGGAAGGGGAGAGGTGGGGCGGGCACAGATTTGAAATCTATCCCTGGGGTTTGATTGGTTTGTTAGTGGGGGCCCGATGCCGGAGGGGGCCGATGGAGGGGTTTTCAAGCGCACGTCACAGCGATGGGAAAAAAAATTTTCATCAGGAGATGGCATTATGTAGCGACGCAGAGCGAGGATAGTAGGATGATTTGATGACATTCAGACAGAGAAGAGGGTAGCCAGGAAATCTAATTCATCGGTCGTCATAATTATGTTGTTTGTTTGTTTGTTTGTTTTTAACCAGCACCAGTCATCATATGCGGTCGTCGACGTTGAAAAAACCGTGTTGTAAACCAGAGAGTAGAGTTTTACAGCTTGCCCCATCCCCCCACCCCTTACCCTCGCAAAAAAAAAAAAACAAACAAACAAACAAAGCCAACCCTTGGAAGGTATAAGCAGACATATGTGATTCAGAATTCAGCCAGCTCGTTCTTGATCAACTTGGAGCAAAGGGAAAGAGGAAGTATGGGCAAGTCATTCAGGTCGGCATCTGTTATAAGGTCATGTGCGTAGCACGAAAAACCCCCTCCCCATCCCGCACCATCCCCCTTCCCCCTTTTCCCTCCCCCGAGAGAGAGGAGAGAGATGGAAAGAGAGAGGAGAGAGAGAAAGAGAGAGACGGGACGACCGAGAGAGACAAGAAAGAGAGACAGACAGGCTGACAACCAGAGAGAGAGAGAGAGAGAGAGAGAGAGGGAGACAGACAGACACGACAGATAGACAGACAGAATGACACAGAGAGAGAACACTCAGTCTTGCTACTATAACTGACAAGCAACAGCACCTCTGGATCCCGGAACATTTAAATTCAGGCTTCTGTTTAAAAGTCATGAACTTTTACTGTGTTTTGTAACATTAGTGGAAGGAGCTTCGAAGATTTCTCGCCCACAATATGAATGCAGGTTAGGTCATACTAACACACAAAAGAGTGTGTGTTTTTGTTATTGTTGTTAAAAAGAGAGAAGACTGAATTGATAGAAAATATAAATAGTGGTGGATTGTGAACCGTTTTTCGACACAAAATAACCAAACAAAATCAGTCAATGTAAAATCGTCCTTTTCCGTTGTCTGTGTGGGGGAGGGGGGGGTACACTGAAAACGCAGCACAGGGCGAGAAACTTATTTTCACGTCAACCTAGAACATTTATGAATGAGAAAAAAAAAAACACACACACACATACGCACGCATGCACACGCACACGCACACGCGCGCCGACACGCACACCACACACACACACACACACACACACACACCACACAACCACGAGAATTTCTATACACCGCACACACACACGCTGATTTCTACTATGGCAAACATCCTCCATCAACATAAAAAAAAATAAAACTATATTCGTACACGGTTAAAAACAAAACAAAACAAAACAAACAAAAAAAAAAGCATCCGAAGATCCTAGCATAGTCACCTATCATCTTTGCTTAACTATCTTGTAGCTCGTTCATCAGCCGCTCCGGCCCTGGGTTAACGCTGGGATATTGCCATGGTTTACAGAGACAATAGGCGACACAACTGTTGGAACGATACAAGCTAAGATGGCAGAATCAACACACTCAAAACTAATGGAATGATCTCTCCTGGAATGAAGTAGGCACAACCGTTATTCTGGAATGCTCGGGTTACTGACTGCTATCAGCCGGAAATGGGTTATGACTCTTCTTTTGCAGCCATGCTTTGTTTACTCTGAGAAGACAAACGGCCGACCATCTCTGTATCATTGTTTATTATGGATATTATGAGGAACAAGCAACGAGCCTATCCATCGCTAGTCTAAACAGTGCTTGTTGGCGCTTTCTGATTAAAGAGAGAGAGAGGGTAAACAGTGCCTGTTCTGCCCCCCCCCCCCCTCTCCTCTCTCCTCACCTCTCTCCGCTCTCTCTCTCTCTCTCTCTCTCCCCTACTGTGAGGGTGGACAAACAAGGAAATAATCTCGTAAGTCAGGAGACACAAAATATTGCCAGACTATAAATCTAGATAGATGTGAAATATCAAAGTTTTAAATCTGTAGAGAACAGAAACTACCCCCCAGTGGAAGTGTGAACGGACTAGGAAACAGCACGTTACTCAGGAAATACCAAACATATCCTGCCGCAGATCTGGACAGACGAGATAATATCACACTTTACAGTTGAAAAATCAGGATATATCCTATTGTCCATCTGAAGACAGTTATATCACACTCCAGGTGCAGGTAAAGTAACCAGCATCACGCCATGCGTCTGGAGAAAGGAGTCAACGTTACACTGTAACTCTGGATAAACTATGCAATATCACACCATACGTCTGGGTGAACTAGGCAATATCACACCGTCAGTCTGCAAAAACCGGATATATCACATTGCAAGTCTGGACAGATAAATGGATATTTCGATGTAAGACTGGTCAGACAACGATATATGTTCCATTGTCGGTCTAAAGACATAAACAAATATCACATCATGAGTCTTGATTAAGTTGACAATGTTACAGTGTAAAACCGTATATACTAGAAAGCATCATAGTTTCTGTCAACTTAGACTGTTGAGAAAAAAAAAAAAAAAACAGCACTGTTCAAACCACCAATTCTGACAATGTAAGTTAAGTCTTGCCAGCCTCGCAGGTACTAACAAAGAGTGGAACTCTCTCTTTCTTTCTGTAAAAAAGTTTGACAAGCATCATGTGATCCACATCCACGAGCACAATAGACAGACCTGCTTATTCTCTTCCACGGTCTTCGAACAGTGACTTTATATCACACCTTTCCTCTTGCTATCCTACTATCCCCCCCCCCCCCCCCCCCCCCCCCCCCCCCCCCCCCCCCATTGCCCTGTTCAGTAAAGCAAGCAAGTGAACAATGATGCGTGGACAATAATCAAGGCTGAAAACAAAGACCTGCTCATCGCGGGTGTCATGTCACTTTCTGTCTACGGGTACCCCTGTCCACTCACTCTGTCCTTATCTCCTCGCCCGCTACGTACGGCCACTCGGTGGCGCGTCAGATCATATTGCAGAGTCCGCGGGAACGGTCAGCAATAATGTGTGTGTGTGTGTGTGTGTGTGTGTGTGTGTGTGTGTGTGATCTGGTTTGGGTCCCCCTGCTCCTGTTGGCAGATGCGATTAGAGAGCGTGTCGTGTCAAGAGAGTCTGGCCTCCGATTTGTCGTTTCGCTTTGTCGGGTGGAAAGAAAGGCGTTTGTTCAGAGTGGGTGCATCGAGCATGCAGCCGTGTCGCAGTCCTTGTCCACGTTGTTCCTGCAGTCTTCGTGCGGATGTCCTATTTGACATTGTCGTCTGTAGTTACTACTGGTGCTACTATCTCAGTTGCATTGATCTTTTGATAGAAGGCCTTCAGCTTGGTTTACATTTATTCTATACATAAAATTGATAGCTGCTTATTTTCAGACTGTGGTAAGTCGAGTGTGTGTGTTGCTGTGTACGGGAGAGATAGACCTGAAGGGTGTGAAACAATGCCCTGAAGAGGACACACACACAATGCACCACACACACACACACACACACACACACACACACACACACACAAAACCAAAATACACAAGATTGTAGCACTTTTCTGCCAGGGGTTCTAAGGTCAGATATGTCAAATGTTTGGGATACATTATCTTGATCTATTTGTGATCGATGGAATTTTAGAAGGTTGACTCTAACATCCTCCACCAGAACACTGTACATAGCTCTATGCATGCTGAAACCAGTAATGCACTGATTTTATGCATCTTATCAACCCTCCTTGACGACTGTTGTTAACTACTCTGACTTGAATGCGGTCAGTTCATTTCAATCACAATTTTTACAGTCTCCCTATTATATTTTTCTTGCTGGGAAAAGGAAGGCGGAAGGAATAACAAATTAGCACACATTTATGTTTCTTTCGCACACTGCTCGTGATTACTAAAAAAAAAAAAAGACTGGCTGATCAGAAAATGTGGACTTTGTGGGAACGATACTGAAACCAGGATTGATAACGTTACCTGGAACGATATCAGAAAGCTCCGCTTCTATAAAATTGATTACGCAATACAGGAAAAAGAGTCGGTGTTTCGTTTGAATGTGAATACGTCCAAAGCGCAAGCAAGGAATAGAGAAAGCTAGGTAGATCAGAACACAAGCAAAGGGTCAGAATACACACACACACACACACACACACACACACACACACACACACACACACACACACACACACACACACACACGCACACACACACACACACACAACACACACACACACACACACACACACAGAGAGAGAGAGAGAGAGAGACAGAGAGACAGACAGACAGACAGAGAGAGAGAGGCAGACAGACAGAGAACACACACACACACACACACACACACACACACACACACACACACACACACACCTACGCATGTATCCACACTAGTGCACACATACGCACACACAGGTGTATGGACAGGTGTATTGGGGTGGTTGGGTAAGCAGGCTTACGAGCTAAGGCAGAGAGAGATTAAGTGAGAGTTATATTGTTTTTTTAGTTTCAGTCCCTTTTAGTTATCCTTTGATCTATATTTGCTTTAACCTTTTAGCGTTATTTTGTGGATTAGTACCATATCAGTTACCACCCTCTTCAGTATTCTTTCCTAATCCAACACCTCACTTCCATCCCCCATCCATATGCCCATCTCTGCTCCGTCTCTCTCTCTCTCTCTCTCTCTCTCTCTCTCTCTCTCTCTCTCTCTCTCTCTCTCTCTCTCTCCTCCCTCCCTCTCATTTCTATCCTAGTCTCACCTCTGTGTGTGTGAGCGCGTGCGCGCGCGCGTGCGAATGTGCATGTGAGTGTGTATGTGTGTAGGCCAAATGTGTACAGATTTTCCATGTCCTATGCTATTTTTCTACACACACACACACCCACACACACACACACACACACACACACACACACACACACACACACACACACACACACACACACACACACACACACACACACACACACACACACACACACATATATATATATATATATATATATATATATATATATATATATTATAGATAGATAGATATAAATAGATAGATAGATAGATAGATAGAGAGAGAGAGAGAGAGAGAGAGAGAGAGAGAGAGAGAGAGAGAGAGAGAGAGAGAGAGAGAGAGAGAGAGAGAGAGAGAGAGAGAGAGAGAGATTCCTTTTGCTGAAAATCATGTTGACGTTTCATTTACTGTGTTTTCATATTCGGTTTGCCCTTGTTTTTCTTCTGCTACAGATTTTAAAAACATCAACTGAAAGCAAACAAACAATTAAGAGCCAATGCACGACATATTTTGAAGCTTTTATCGTCCTACCTGAAGTTGCTATCTTATTAGGGATCTGTCAACCTCGACGTCATGGATCTTCACGTCGGGTTGCGACAGACGAACACGAAACTGCTGACAGCATGCTTTGAGGACTGTGTAATCGTCTAGTATGATCTACGATGTAGAGAGGTTGATTAAAAACCATTGAAATGATTGGAACCGAAATCAAACTTCTGGTTGCATAACGTGAAGGCCCCGTCTGGAACTAATCTCTAAGCTCTGATCCACACACTGAGACCCGAGAGTTTGCTGCTGTATGTACTCGCCTGTGCCAGTGGCATTTCCAAGGTACCTATACGATCCTTTCATGGGATCAAGGTGAGCTTGTCCTTAGCGGAAACAGGAAGAAGCTGTTCCCTTAATTATCCTAACGGCAACGAGCTCTAAAAGCATTCTCAGTACAGATTGGGCAGATAAGAAGGGTGACAGCTGGGGGAAATGCCTCCTCCCCCCCACCACCACCCCCCCCTCTCTCTCTCTCTCTCTCTCTCTCTCTCTCTCTCTCTCTCTCTCTCTCTCTCTCTCTCTCTCTCTCGCTACACATTCCATCCTCTCCTCCTCCGTTGGCTTCCATTCTATCTATACCTGGTGTCAGCACGCCACACACTAGGGCAATGAGGAGGCGATAAACAAGATATAAGGAGGATGGTTTATGACGAATTAAAACAGTCCCACCCTTCCAGGGGGTGAGCAGTATATCTGCACAAATAATGAGGTAGACCTTCTGTCTTCGTCTTCTTCTTCTCTCTCTTCATCCTCCCCCCTCCTCCTCTTCCCTCTCCTCCTCCCCCTGCTCCTCCTCCTCCATCATCATCATCATCATCATCATCATCTTCTTCTCTTCTTCTTCTTCTTCTTCTTCTTCTTCTTCTTCTTCTTCTTCTTCTTCTTCTTCTTCTTCATCTTCTTCTACCCTTCATCCTCCTCCTTCTTCTCTGCTTTTCACATACGTAGAAAGGTTCATACACACTTTCCCAGCCAGTTAACATTTCTGGTCCCACTGTTCAAGACTCAGACAGGACGGTCTTTTTGCTTGTTAGTTTCTCCCCTGCTGTCGATTGCATCTTAAATAGTAGTCAGGTCAGATGATAAACTGAACTCCAGTGTGTGTGTGTGTGTGTGTGTGTGTGTGTGTGTGTGTGTGTGTGTGTGTTACATTTAGTGCACATAAAAGAATTAAAGGCGACAACATCGCCCACAAAATTCTCTAGACAAATCTGCTCTGATAGGAAATCAAACTCATAGACAAACTAAGATGACCAACTGAACTTCATTTTTCCCATGTTACATTTAGTTCACATAAAAGAATCAATGGCGACAACATTGCCCGCAGAGTTCTGTAGACAAATCTGCTCTCAACACGGAGACAGTCATACAAACAAAAAAAAAAATGGATGTCATCGCTTTCAGTTTTAGTTTCAGTTTCATCAAGAAGGCGTCATTGCGTGCGGACTAGTCCATATACGCTAAACCACATCCGCTAAGTTTTGAAACCACACTACGCATGATTTGAAGCTGATGGATCAATGAATTCACAACAAAGATGAGACAATAATTGAACGACTCAGCGGATGTCTGACCTACGCATTAATTCAACGCGCTGGTCAGACCCTTGAGTGCCTACCTACCATTGTGTGTGTGTGTGTGTGTGTGTGTGTGTGTGTGTGTGTGTGTGTGTGTGTGTGTGTGTGTGTGTGTGTGTGTGTGTGTAGTGGATTTACATTTGTGTGTATGATGTGTGCGCCCCCTGTGTGTGCATGGGCACATGTGTGTGTGTGTGTGTGTGTGTGTGTGTGTGTGTGTGTGTGTGTGTGTGTGTGTGTGTGTGTGTGTGTGTGCGCGTGTGCGTGTGCGTGTATGTGTGTGTGCGCACAGGCATGTGTGCGCGTTGTTCGTGTTCATGATTCTGTTTGTGTGTGTGTGTGTGTGTGTGTGTGTGTGTGTGTGTGTGTGTGTGGTGTGTGTGTGTGTGTGTGCGTGTGCACGTGTGTGTAT
>JADBJO010006286.1:50000-52500 GCA_016801955.1 Conus betulinus | reverse complement strand
TGCATAAATAGGCAGGATTTCTAACATCGTTTTTGCTCACTGAGAAATAAATCGAGACGAAGACAACAAACCCTTCATGGAAAATCAAAGTGACTTCATTTCCATGTCGTAATCAAATTTGAGTTTCGCAAAACGTTGTCCATGTTGCACCAGATGTGGATTCATTCTCTCTCTCTCTCTCTCTCTCTCTCTCTCTCTCTCTCTCTCTCTCTCTCTCTCTCTCTCTCTCTCTCTCTCTCTCTCTCTCGTGTCTTTTTACCTTCCAAAAATTTCTTGCCTTATCGTACCTCGCCTAGACTTTCTCATGACCCCAGATAACAGTTGCTGAAGCACTGCTGACGATTTTTCAGACAACACCTCTTCAGTTTTGTAGCTGTTCATTAAGAGTCCCCTGGGAGACTGCGATGGACGGGTATGGATATTCAGATACTGAACTGGAGTTCAGCATCATAGACTTCTGTTGACCCGCGCTGCTCCAGGTAGTTCTATTTAACGGGGTTTGATCAGATGATGGGGGTCATGAAATCAAGTTTGCGTAAGGCATCCAACAGCATGGATTTTCTCGCTTGTTTGTGATGACCTAATTACAATCACATGTTTGATGAAGAATGATGACCAAGGCTGATCGACGTATCCACTTTGCATATAACAAGACGCAAAGCATATGAACGTACTTCCAGTTCATTTTGAATACGCTTGAGATATTCCATAAAGAGGAAAAACCGTTTTGGGTCGTTATAGTCATTAGTAACGGCTATTCTGGTAAACATCGGCCATCATCTGTGACTAACGGCCGTTACTAACGGCTATAACGGTAAAAATAAAACACCGGGGCATCATCCGTGGCCCATAACGAACATACGTACAAATTTTCAGAAAGATTGGCCGAGCATTTTCTGAGATATTCCATAAAGACGAAAAAACGTTTGGCCCGTTAAAACCGTTAACCAGTGACCCATAACGAACATGTCCCAAATTTTCAGAAGATCGGCCCAGTAGTTTTGTCTGGAGCGAGTGGAACACATTTTGACCATGGACACACACACACACACACACACACACACACACACACACACACACACACACACACAGAGCATTTCTTCGTTCCCATCGTAAAGAACCCCGTGTTCTATAAGAACTGGGAGTACAAAAAGCAACCTCCGAATAAAGGATTTCTGTGATTCCACAGGTCGGGAGAACTGTCATCAAGAGATCTATTGATCACAGGCTGCGTTGACCAGGGGGATCTACGGATCAAGTGATCAGTCTTTCGGTCAAGGATCCGTTGATTGGTAGTCTTTAGAATAGGGATACATTGAGCATGGGATATGCAATCGATAATCACCAGTTGCTGGGCTGATCAGGAGGTGAATTGATCATGGTTGGTGTTGATCGGGGTCTGTTGATATCCAATCCTTTCCTGATTAGCGTCCACATTTAAAATCGTCCTTTGAAGATATTGGTCACGCAAGGATGTTGTGAGGTCATAAGAGCGAGCGAGCGAGCGGGAGAGAGAGAGAGAGAGAGAGAGAGAGAGAGAGAGAGAGAGAGAGAGAGAGAGAGAGAGAGATGATATGATGATGACGATGGTGATGATGATGATGGTGATGATGATGATGATGATGATGTGATGATGATGATGATGATAGCTGTCATCAATGTTATGATTATGAAGAAAAGGGATTAAGTAATGATTTAGAATCAGAAAAAAAGAAAAGCAGATTAAGATAAAGTAAGAAAAGGAAAACTAAGAAAAACAAGCAAATGGTGGTGGTGGTGGTGGTGGTGGTGGTGGTGGTTTGTTGGTTTTTAACATAATTTTGCCGTGTGGTCAGTCTCAGTGTTAGAATGGATTCATCTGGTTGCGACGACACCACTTGAAGTGGAACAATACATCAGTCTCCGCAATAAGCAAAACAAATGTAGCAATGTTACAATTTTCGAGTGAGTTATCCATCAGAAATGTAACAGCGTCAAATTTGTGTGTGCAGTCCAACAAAAAATGTGGTAACGTTACATGCGTCTTCACCGAGCTCGGCAAAAAACTAGTTAACATTACATTGTTACATTTTTTTTTCTGGCGGGGTTCCTGCCTGGTACTGGTTATCCACGTACACCGCTAAATCTAAAAGAGCTTTATGAATTGCAAATGTGACTGCTGCTCAAGATTTCAACCGAATGAAATTACATTTACCTATTGCTCATCACATCAGGAGAGGCGAGTCTCACTGTTCTATTACATTACCTATTGCTCATCACATCAGGAGAGGCGAGTCTCACTGTTCTATCAGCTTTTGGTAGAAATCGATCAATACAACCTGAAAAAGTAGCGATCTCAACAAAAAGATATGGTAACAGTCATACTATATATCACTGATACAAACTTGTAACAACTGTTGAATTTTCGTGCATTGTGCGCGAATATCTTAACAGTTTTTTTCCTTTTTTTTTTTTTTTTTTTTTTTTTTTTTGGTTCATGTTGGTTTCAAATTTGCGTTTT
>JADBJO010006286.1:35000-40000 GCA_016801955.1 Conus betulinus | reverse complement strand
GTGTATGTGTGTGTGTGTGTGTGTGTGTGTGTGTGTGTGTGTGTGTGTGTGTGTGTGTGTGTGCGGACGTGTGCGGGGAGCACGGGCCGCGCATGTGCGTGTGTGAGCGCACGCGAGCGCGCGTGTGAGTGTGTGTGCGTGTGTGTGTGTGTGTGTGTGTGTGTGTGTGTGTGTGTGTGTGTGTGTGTGTGTGTGTGTGTGTGTGTATGAAAGAGAGAGTGAGTCAGAGAGAGGTCGAAATCACAGACATCATTTGGCTAAAAGTTTGTTGGAAAAGATGTGTGTGTGTGTGTGTGTGTGTGTGTGTGTGTGTGTGTGTGTGTGTGTGTGTGTGTGTGTGTGTGTGTGTGTGTGTGCGGGTGCGTGTGCGGGCGCACGGGCCATGCATGTGTGACAGTAAGCGCACGCGTGCGCGCGTGTGAGTGTGTGCGCGCGCGCGCGTATGTATGTTTGTGTGTGTGTGTGTGTGTGTGTGTGTGTGTGTGTGTGTGTGTGTGTGTGTGTGAAAGAGAGACAGTCAGAGACCGAGTCAGAGACCGAGTCAGAGACAGATATAGACAGACGAGCAGACACGAATAGACAGACTGACCGCCAGATGGACAGACAAAAAGGGAGAGAAAGTGTTTGAAGAAACAACTCCTGAGCTCAAATAAAGATATCATCACCATCATCATCATCATCATCATCATCATCATCATCATCATCACCATCATCACCATCATCATCCTTATCGTCATCGTCAGCATCGTCCTCATCACCATGATCATAGAATCGCCAATATCAGAACAGAAAGGAGAGTCTGCTGTGGAAATGAATTTTAAAAAACAACAACAAAAAGACAGTCAAATTCCATTCGCTATCGCAGGGTTCTAGAAACTGAAGAGGCGGGTTGGGGAAGGAAGAGAGAGAGAGAGAGATAGAGAGAGATGGCGGGGGGGATAGAAATGGCGGCGGAATGGTGGGGGAGGGAGGTAAGTGGGGAAGGCTGCCACAGTCATAACTAAAGCAATTCTAGACAGACAAATGGTCTGATCGTGCTACAGCATTCCATCAGCCACCTCTGCCTCGTCCAGTTCCACATGGGGCAGAGAGAGGGTTGCTAAATGGGCAAGTGGGAAAAGGGGACGCAGATCGGAAGAAACGAGCGGGGGGAGCCCCTTAGAAGGGGATACATATAAAAGAACTTTGCATAATCCATTTCTAATCAGGGGTACAAACAAACTAAGGTATTACAGAATTTCTTCGTTTAAAACCCTCTGTAAAAAAATACACAGCAAGCTGCTTCACTATTTTATCATTTGTCGATGACATTAACAAAATTAATCTGAATAGTGAAGGATGCATATAGTATTTGGATGGAATACACTGTTGTCTAAGATCGCTTAGTTCTGGGCATGAAAGAACAAAATGAACTTCATTTTTCTTGAGATTCCTGACATAATGGACAAACAGACACACGATCGTTTAAATGTCTGTAACGCTGTGAATGTGCATAGATATCTGATATACCAAATCTGAACTTGGTTATCAAATATTTTAAATGTCTGTCAATAACCATTGACAAATACCTCGGAATACAATGCATAGGATTTAGCATTCTATAAATATCAAATCTATTACTGTCTTCAACATGAGAGTGCCACCTCTGCCACCTACAATCAATCAATGTTTGCCGAAAAACACAGACAAAAGCATTTATATCGCCAACACCCTGATTTTCCCATACAAAACCAAATCCATATTCATACAACTTTAGCCTTACATTCGAGACCCAATTTTTCTTACCCCTTGCATCTAACTCCAAGAGCATCGTATAGGCTTTATAAGGTAATCTGTGTGGTTCCATTTGTGTTATCCTTAACCAGTAACGAATACATTTAATCACAGATATTAAATAGATAGGATATCGGTTAGTCTCACCATATACCAAATCATTTGTGTTCTCATTGAAACACCAGAAATTTCTTCAGAGCGTACAAATGAATTTTCTCAATATGCATAGCAGCAGAATCAAAGCCCCATAGCTCAGCACCATATTGTAACATTGGTTGAATTTGAATATCAAATAATTTCAACAACAAAGATAGAGATTCATTATCTAACTGTGCCAATTTCCTCAAAATACACAATAAAGCATATTTAGCTCTACTTGCAAGATCTTTACAAGCAAAGGTAAAGCTTAAGCGTGTAGAAAAATAAATACCAAGATATTTATAAGCATTCACTACGGGCATTTCGACTCCATTATATGTCCACCTTTCTCTGGCGGCAAGATAACCGCCCTTTTCTAAACACAATTATATTACTTTTCATCATGTTTATTTTTAGCTGCAATGCAAAAGAAGCTCTTTCTAAACTATTCAGCTGGGTTTGTAAACCAATTATCGTTTCAGACATTAATACAACATCGTCTGCTAACAGAAGAATGAAAATTTCCAAAATATCATTGATAAACTTTGCTCCATGTCGTCCAGAATTGGTAACTTCTAATGTCAGTTCATTAATAAATAAGGAAAACAATATAGGACTGCACACATCACCTTGCTTAACACCAGTCGTGCAGTTTATGCAATCAGTCAAAGACCCACCGCTTCTCACTCTAGCTTTGACAGAGTCATACATGCTCATGACACTTCGATATAATTTCCTCTGATTCCATTTTTAAACAAAATACGCCACAAAATACTTCTATTAACAGAATCAAAGGCTTTTTCGAAATCAATAAAAGCAACATATAATTTGCGATTCAAACAAAATTGTTTTTGCACAAATGCCATTAAAGTAAACATATGATCTATTGTAGAATAGTTCCGCTTAAATCCAGCTTGAAATTCACCAGTGAGGTTCTTTTCTTCTACCCAGTCCTGCAACCTTCTGTTGATAACAGCGCTGTATAGTTTACTACAAATGTTACACAAAGAAATGCCTCTGTAATTGCTTGGGTATCAACATCACCTTTTATATATAAAGGGAGAACAATAGATTCAGTCCACAGTTCAGGAAACACACCTCTGTCAAACAGAGCAGAGCATTGAAAAATTTTGTGATAAAATCTAACAACAAATCAGATTTACATGCATTTTTCAACATCTCACCAATGATTCCATCAGGGCCGCTAGCTTTACGGTTCTTTAATTTCTTTAAAGCCAGCAGAATCTCATCTCTTGAAATTGGACGATTTAATGTATCATCGCTGGTATTATTGTTATCATTGTCATCACTACCACCTTCATCGTCCATAATATTACAGATATCTACTTCTTTTTCAAACAATTTCTGAAAGTGCTGAAACCAGTTTTCTAAACTAATATTGTTAGATGGCTGTTTACTTTTATGTGGATTCTCCGCATTGAATTCCAGAATTCCTTCTGGTTATTTACAGAAGATACCAGTTTTTCTAACATAGCTCGATTAAACTGTTTACGTTTGGTTTTCAGAAGTTCTTTATAGGCACGTCTGGCATTACTATAAGAAACATGATCTGGTGGCAATAAAGTGCGACGATATCTATTTAACAAATTACGGGCCTTTCTCTTACCAGACTTACACTCCACATCATACCAATCATCATCATAACTATGTTTTACATTTACATTGCACTGTTTTTTCATGCTCTCAGCTGCTTCTTTCAAGCAGCAGTTAAATATATACAGAGCTTCATTTATATCCACATCAATTACCCTGATCGCCATTTCAACTCTCTGTTGAATCTCAGGGGAGCAAACTATATCACTAAATACATTAGTATACGTCTCATTCCAAACATACTTTTCAATAAAAAGGTTAGAAACATTTCTTTTTGTGTTATTCATGCAGTCATTTGGAACACTGAGGTTCATCAACAAAGGCATATGGTCTGACTCGATCCTTTCTAGCACTTGTAATTTACAATCATTCGAAAAACTCAAAAACATATCTCGTGACATTAAAAAAATAATCAATTACACTATACCTCTATCAGATATATATGTGTAGCGACCATTCAGTTCGCCATGACACATACCATTCATGATACACAAATTCAAAGCAGTGCACATATTGATTAACATTTTACCGTAAAGTATTCAATACATTATCTTCAGAATTTCTGTTTGTACACAAAGGAGTACTTACAAACTGATCATCAATAGGTAAACCATCATCTTCTAAATCATGTGAAAAGTTTGAAGTTCGACTGTTCAAATCACCACTTAATAAAACATAAACATCATCAAGAGTAAGTAAAAACAATCACTCACAAATTCTTCAAGCATACATATTCCATTTTCAAATGTCAGAATGTGTATAGTACGGTGAATCAATCGGTGGTACGTAAGCACATATGTAAAGGATATCTTTCTTTGCGCAAAACAGAGATTTGTCAATGACAAAAGCAATACAGTTATCAGATTTAATATCTAATAAACTTGATGAACGAGCAAAGCTCGTGTTTAACAAGACATAACAGACCACCAGAACGCCTTCCACGAGCTGTAAGTTTAATGCAGGTTTGCAAAACGATTTATAACCTACAAACACAGATGAATGAAAATCTTCCAGGAATGTTTCATCAAAACATATGAAGTCAAAAGAACAAACAAATGAGACAAATTCTTTATCATGCAATTTAGACAGTAAACCATTCACATTCCAATGGAGAAAAGAGAAAGATTTAAAATATTTATTTACAAAGAAAAACAATCTGAATTGTCACTGTCAGCAAACCCGGGAGAAGCATTGCACGCGCCGTCATGACGCGCGTCATACACAGATACGGATTCAACCAACACGCGCTCACTGTTACACACACATATTCAGCTTTGGTGGTTGAATCGCTAGCACAACAAACCAGGTCAATCGTTCCACGATCAGCACGTGCCAGCTCTGTGTCATACCCGTTACCGGGTGACAGCAAAACCGGTGCACCATGAAGGTCTGTTCCCTCTGTTGAAACACCACAAACAATGTCTATGGGCCGGCCACTGTCCTATTTTATTTCCACTAGCATGTCACTAGAATCG
>JADBJO010006286.1:25000-27500 GCA_016801955.1 Conus betulinus | reverse complement strand
CACCATCACCACTGTTAGTTCACCCATCGACTCTTCACTGACGCATGGGCTCGTCAAGCCAACAGAACTCAGACAATGCTCCGTGAAGCACCTGAAACAACGACGGGAGGAAGAACAGCATGCTGATGGATGAGGTTTCAAACGTGGGCTTAACTGACATTGTTTTCGTTCTCTTTATCTGCACGTTTATCTTGGTTTGCACAGAATTTGTCTTTGTTTGTAAGCCACACACACACACACACACACACACACACACACACACACACACACACACACACACACACACACACACACACACACACACACACACACACACACACACGCACACACACATATGCTCGTGCAGGCACGCATTATAGGTTGTAAATAGCTATAAAACTCTTTGTACATTAAGAAATACACCGCTATCCATAATTCAGAAAACAGACGAGCGAGGGGCATGTTTTATGACTAGAAAAGAAATACAAGACGTAGAGAGAGAGAGAAAAAAAACACCTGCCCAACACGAACATACATGAAAGATTTGAAGGGTTGAAGGGTAAAAGAGCAAGTGAAGATAGCCACCTGTGACATTAACAACAGCAAATTGAGAAACATGGCATGGTGTTGTGTTGTATTGTATTGCATTGTATTGTGTTGTGTTGTGTTGTATTGTATTGTATTGTGTTGTGTTGTGTTGTGTGTGTTGCGTTGCGTTGCGTTGCGTTGCGTTGCGTTGTGTTGTGTTGTGTTGTGTTGTGTTGTGTTGCGTTGCGTTGCGTTGCGTTGTGTTGTGTTGTGTTGTGTGTTGTGTAGTGTAGTGTTGTGTTGTGTTGTGTTGTGTTGCGTTGTGTTGTGTTGTGTTGTGTTGTATCGTATCGTATTCCATTGTATTGTATTGTACTGCGTTGCATTGTATTGTATTGATTTTTTTTGTACTGTGTTGTTACTTTGTTTTACTTTATGATAGTTACTTTTCGTGTTGTGTTGAACTGTCTTATACCATGTCGTACTCTCTTGCAATGCGTCGTGTTCTATTATATGATAGAGGATTGCGTTGTGTCGCGTTGTGTTGCGTTGCGTTGCGTTGCGTTACGTTGCGTTGTGCTGTGTCGTTAGCATTGTAAGGCATTGTTCAACAGTGCATGAATTCTTCGTGACAATAACTTTTCACTGCCTGCCGGGATTTGGTTTTCCTTTAAACATAATATTCTTCCAGAATGGTGCCAGAGACAACCCCCTCGTTGCTGTTGGGTTTCTGGCGTGCAGCATGAGCAAGCTGCACACGGGACGTATATGTCACCTTTTCATCCGACACACCAGCACCCAAACCACTATTACGTCAGATCCAGTGGAGAACAGTCGAAACAAAATCAACGACCCCTGTAACACCCGAACCCTGAATTTGTGATTCTCTCGCTTCTTAGCTGGGTGCAGGCTGCACACTAGAAATTAACGCGCCGAGGCCTGGCTTAAGGAGTCAAGCATTTATGTAGACTGGAGCAATCAAGTTTTTTTTTTTTTTTTAATTTTCATTTTGTCTGAAAGTTGCTTCTCTCATTTTCTTTCATGTGGCCATCAAGGTACTGGCCAGGTGGTTCCAAGCAGACAGATTAAAATCAAAGGAATGGGACTATTTTTTAGGCGCTGCAAGCTGGTGCAAAGATAAGGTCATGGGTGAGTGCAAAGGCCTGAAATGTGCCCTCAATAAAAGGGAAAGGTCGTATATTTAAAGATTGATTGTGATTTCATCTGTGAAAATGTCCCAAAACAAGAGATATATGCGATGGGAAGTTATTCTTTTGATCAATTATCACTTTAACATTAAAACTGGTTCAAATTCATGGCAGGCCTCAACACGCTTACATGGACTATACACTGTTCTAAGCGCAAAATCCTATTTTTGGCATGTGACCTGCATCATTCGCTTTGCCTTGTTCCTGTTGTGTCCTGCATGTTGTCCGTTAACAGTGTGCAACTGGTGCCAGAAATACAACACCATCACCTCCCACACACCAATGCTCCTCCCACCCACAACCTCCAACCCCCCGACCCCCCCCCCCCCCACCACCACCACCACCACCCCCACCACCACCCCTATCCGGTTCCTAACTCTCCACACCATTCCCTGTCCTAACTCCTGTGCTTCTTCCACGTCTTTGTGCTGAAATGGGTGGTTCGCGTGTTCCAGTTTGCCTGTGTGTTAGAAGTGTGGGGGTTTCGTCGTTCCAGCGGGAGCTGTCTGTCAGCGAGGCCAGGACCGAGGCCATTGAACGCGGGACTCAAGTGATGAGTGACCAGTCGAGAAGTTGGTGGAATGAACTGTCACTAGGGACAGGCAAGAGAAGTCTCCTGGAGGACACCTACCGCGGAACGTTCCATCTGGATCATGGGTTCACTGAATTAGTCTCCAAGTGAGGTGACTGCAGGCGAAAATTGACACACATTTCAACAAGAAAAATACAGTTAATCCGCTAATCCGACAGACAAAAACGACAAATCACAAGACAAAACACGACGT
>JADBJO010006286.1:15000-20000 GCA_016801955.1 Conus betulinus | reverse complement strand
CCCCATGGAAAATGGGTGCATTCTGACGGTAAAAACAAGCTTCGATATATCTCGTGTTGTCGTCGTCATAATCATCGTCATCATCACCTGTTTCTGTTTTTCACTCCATCTGTCTCTCTCACCCTCTCTGTGTGTGTCTATCTTTCTGTCTCTCTCTCTCTCTCATACACACATTATATATACCCGGGTGAGAGGGGGGTGGGTGGGGGATTTTAGTAATAAGGCGAACAAGCAACGTAAACAAACACAATCTAATATTTCGAGCGGCTTGCTGCACTTTTTCAACGACGACAGACAGAGTAATCTAATATTTCGAGCGGCTGCACTTTTTCAACGACGACAGACCGAGTAATCACGTCAGATATGGAGTGTTGTTATAAGTTCGATGCAAAAAGAAATATTGGCCCGTGACAGTAGTATCATCACCGACTGATGTAGAAGAGTCTAACATACCATCCTAGAATTATAAAGATGGGTGAAACAGGCGTAGATTAAGAATTCTTGTATCAACATAGAAATGACTTGACAAAGATTTGGAGTTTTTAAAATAGAAAATGTATATTACAAATATGAAAACCTTTTTGTAGTTACACGAAAAAAAAAAAAAAATCAACGCAATTCATCTCGAAAGCAAGTCTATTCTTCTCGAAAGCAAGTGTATGCGAGTCGCCCGTTTTTAGTTCATTCGTCCGCTAGCTCAGGATTTATCAAGGTGAGATACAAGTGAATGTAAAAATAACTCTTGGCGTCAAATAGAGACACACCACAGTCCGTAATTCTGTGGTGTTCCCCACCACCAAGGGTTCAAAAAAGAATCCAGCAGCACCACCAAAAGCAGCCAGTGAAAGATAGTAGAATAAAATAAAATGAAAGTGTGGAGAGGTAAAAGTTGCTGAAAAACTAGAAACATTATGCAAACAGTATAAAATGTAGGGGACAATCTTTGAGCCTATGCTTGAGAATCCATTTAAGGATGCAAGGGAGATAAAAGAAATGTGGAACAGTCTGAGTGGTTAGCTCTGCTGTTCAATAACCCAAGCATTGTCAGCGGCTAAGAATTGTGCAGCACAACCTTTACTTGGATCTCCTAAGAGATGCAATCGCCTACTGATTGACCAAACAATATAATGCTGAACAATTAAGAAGTGTGTGTGTGGAGGGGTGGGGGGGGTGGGGGGGGGGGGGGGGGGACAAGTGTAGGTTAACGATTCTTCCATCATTATAGTAATGACTTGGCAAAGATTTGAAATCTTAAAAAAAAAAAAAAAAAGAAAAAAAGTGTATATTATAAAAATGAAAACCCTTCAATGGCTGCATAAGAGAACCATCGCAATCCCTCTCGAAGGCAGATCCATATGTATTGCCTTGCTCCTAGACCTTTCGTCCGCTGGATCGGAACTTATCAGGGAGACACGGCTGAATGTATCAGTGCTCTTGGCGTCAAATAGAGACACACACCACAGTCCCTAATTCTGTGGTGTTCTCACTACCAAGGGTTCAAAGAAGAATCCAACAGCACCCCCAAAGCAGCCAGCACTGTGCTTCGTATACATATAGCACCTGGGCATACTGCTCACGTCCAGGCAAACTGTGACAACATCTTTTTCACCTGTCAGCTCGTCAGTTGTGCATACCGTGTTTTGACTTCTGACAGTGTGGTGAAGGCTACTACCTGAAACAGTGGATCACGCCTCGTGTTCATTTCGATCATCGCTTCATCCTCTACCACGTAACCCAACCCCAATCCTGTCTCTCTCTCTCTCTCTCTCTCTCTCTCCCCGATCGCCTCTCCTTCACAACACCCTCTCTCCTCTCAGCTAATCGGAGCATGGATGGATACTCTAACACAATATAACGTACACATTGTCTCTGTCTTTGTCTCTGTCTCTGTCTCTGTCTGGCTGGCTGACTGGCTGGCTTCCCCCCCTCTCTCTCTCTCTCTCTCTCCTCTCTCTCTCTCTCTCTCTCTCTCTCTCTCTCTCTCTCTCTCTCTCTCTCTCTCTCTCTCTCTCTCAGCGCTCAGAGCTTTACTCTTTTTTTTTTTTTTTCCAATTTGCTCATTTCATCTGTCTTAATCGGATTCCAACACTACAAATTCCACTCCAATACATTAACAACGACATGCACCTAACCTTCACACACACACACACACACACACACACACACACACATCAGATCAAAATTTTTAAGGGCGATGAAGAGAGCGCAGATATGTCTCAAGTTCAAACAAATCGTTTTGCCGCCTTTCACAGTAGATGCGTTTGTCAACATAACCATCACAGAGCGCATACAGACCCCTGGCGGAGGACTCCATCATGCTTTGCAGACAAAAAAACGGGAAGACGGAAAATGTTTTAGTTTAATCAACCTTCAGTTCCCTGGAAAGGCCCCATGATGATATTTGTAAAATAACGTAAAGAGAGAAAAAAATAAACACAATAAAATTACAGGAAACCAGAGAAAATATTAGATTAGCCAAATGAAAGAAACAAAAAGAAATGAAATAAATGAAGGAACGCACAACGCACGAAATGACGAATTTCCAGCAGAAAAGTCCCACGGGAGGTCACTCGGTACGCAGCGTGAGTCTTGTTTTGCTGTTGATTTTTTTTTTTCTTCTCTATGTTGAAATTGTTTCTGTCGTTAGTCTTTTATTTTATTTCCCTGATTTTTAACCCTTTCCACGCAAGTTCCTTCCGGGCTTGTTTCTAAGTTTACATATTTATTTTCCTTGTTTTGTGTTTAATTACATAAATATCTACGTATTTCTTTCGTTATTCATTCAGCTATGAATGCGTTATTTACTTGTGTGTGTTTATTTTATTTGTTTGTTTATTTTGATTGCTTGTTCATTTGTTTGTATGTGTGTGTGTGTTGCTCTATTCATCTAATCCAAACTCAGCTTACCACGCTTGTGTTTGTTTTAAACTGGTTTCCAGAGAACAAACATTGCAGTGTGTGGCATGCAGGAGTTGGTGATGTCCCTTCAGATATCTCGCATCCCCTGAAGAAAAACCTTGTTCAGAGATGTTCCGCCTGACGCCATCTTTGAGTTCTTGAAAGAGATTAACATTTTTTTTATCGGATCTGAGATTTTACGGTGGAAAGATTTTGAACAAATTCTTGGATGGGTTTTTTAGAAGATGTGTTTTGAAAGAATTGTGTGCATGAATGACTTGTAAGTTGATTTTTTAATTAACGTGGTGACAGCCCTGATATGGCCCTCTGTGGTCGGCTGGGCTATCAGCAACATTACCTCACCTTACCTGTCCAGATCCCCTTCCCCAGATCCTTGGCCCCACCCCCACCCCTGCCCCCTCTGACCAATTTCTGTTTGGTTAATTGGCGGACTCATCGCCTGATAAATTGGTTGGTTGATTCTTTGCTTATTTGTTCCGACTTTTTAAAATGCTTTTACTGACTTTATAGTATTGCACTGATTTGAAGATAGAGATACTCTGAAAGATGTTGAAGGCGGAAATGATGATGAGGGAGGTAAGTGAGGTCCTGTTGCATATAGCTCAGCCGACCGCAAAGGGCTGTATCAGGCTGTCACCGCGTTGAAGTCAGCTCACAGGGGAGAAAGCAGACAGTATCATACACTCAAGAAGATAACAACCATATGTTCCTGCAGGCAGCAGTCTCTCATACCAAGGAGGAGTGAACAGTCTTCCTGCATGGTGCTCCGCATGGACCAATCATTTCACATCGCGCACTTCACATGAATGAGGAACTCAGGTCTTCTTTGACTGGCGGGCGTGACATCGTTTACAGGTGACCACCACCAGTCCTTCCTCTCTTATCAAGGTTTTCAGTGCGGGTGGGGAAACGGGAAACGCCGCATCCCTCAAGATTAGTAAGACAGTGTGACTAATGTACTGCTGCCCTAATGTGATTCCGAGCCCATGTTGCTCCTCCTCTCTGTCTGAAAAAAGGGTCTTCTATGGGGTGAGCCGAGGTACCAGACTTCTTCAAAACAGTTTAAGTTAGATGAGTATCAAGGCCAGCGTAGAACCCTTACATTTCTCATGGTTGGTGTAAAGGGGGGGGGGGGGGGGGGGGGGGGGGAGAGGGGGGGGGGGGGAGGGGGGGGAGATGAGGGGGGGGGGGGGGATGAGGGGGGGGGGGGGGGGGGGGGGGGAAGGGGGGGGGGGGATAGGGGGGAGGGAGGGGGGGGGGGGAAGCGGGACTGGCACTTCAGTTGACTTTAGTGATATGTGTTTAGACGGGTAAGTTCCGAGAGGCGAATGATTTGTTTCTTGCTTTGGGATGAAAAAAAAAAAAACAACTAGTATATACAACAACAACTTCATGATAATGATGATAATAACATTGATGAAAACGCTTATAAATTAATGATAATAATAATGATAATAATAACAGTAATGATAATAATAATAATAATGAAAATACTAATGACTTAATAATAATGATAATAATAGTAGAAGTAGCGGTAGTAGTAATAATAATAATCCAGTGATTGATTGATTAGTTAATTGATTGATTGATTAACTAATACAAACTATATATCCACAAGTACATTGATTAGTTAATTGATTGATTGATTAACTAATACAACTATATATCCACAAGTAATCGCCATAACTACAAAGAAAGAAATTTCCTGTTCTTCGTTCTTACCTCCTTTTCTATGGAAATGAGCAATGCAGTTACAATGAATTAATCGGACCAGGGGTGTGTGTGTGTGTGTGTTTCTTCTCTTTTTTTTCTTCTTTCTTTTTGATTCCATCACAAGCTGTATACAACGTAGGAGAAGGTAACGCTCCGGTCACCCTCTCTCTCGTTGGAGGGTAACAGGCCCCGACAATCGCTGACCGCTATTTGTACATCTTCAAGGGGAAACCACTTCCTTCCCCCTGTCTCGTCCTGACAGAGTGATAGTTCCTGGCAGTGGTAGGGAGAGGTCTGGTTCTCAGCGGGGCGGGTTTTTACCACAAAAGCTGTTCTGGTGATTGACAAATGGTGCCTGTCAGTCTGAA
>JADBJO010006286.1:0-10000 GCA_016801955.1 Conus betulinus | reverse complement strand
AATCTCTTTTTGTTTAAAGGTAATAGGTCCCGACGTCGCTGAACGCTATATATAGATCTTCAAGGGGAACTACTTCCTTCCTTTCCGTCTTGGCTTGACAGAGTGATAGTTCCTGGCAGCGGTAGGGAGAGGTCTGGTTCTCAGCGGGCGGGTATTACGACGAAAGCTGTTCTGGTGATTGACAAATGGTGCCTGTCAGTCTGAAGCTGGGGTGTCATCTTCGCGAAATGTAGCAATCAGTGTGGAGATCAAGGGGACACACACACACACACACACACACACACACACACACAACACACACACACACACAGAGAGGAGAGAGAGAGAGAGAGAGAGAGAGAGAGAGAGAGAGAGAGAGAGAGAGAGAGAGAGAGTCTCCGCGGATTAGAACAGAACTGTGAGGAAAACCATGCAACAACAATAACAACAGCTGTTCTCAAACCACCCTGCCAGTGAGCTTCACACACAGGAAGCCTTCCTGAATATTATTAAAAAAAATAAAAAAAAAAAAAAAAAAAGAATTACGTCCGCTACAAACCGTTTGAAGTCTAGTCTAATTCGATCGTTTAAAAAAAGTGTGGACATATATATATATTTTTTTTCTATTCCCACCATGAACACACACACACACACACACACACACACACGCGCGCGCGCGCGCGCGCGCATGCGCGCACGCGCGCATGCGCACGCACGCATGCACGCACGCACACACACACACACACACACACACACACACACACACACACACACACACACACACACACACACACACCAATCTGGTTCAACAAATAACTGAACACATGAATCAACAACCACTGATTTAAACAACAACAACAAAAAGCTCAATCGCTTTGAGAAATAAACTGAAAACAACAATCATTTGGAATACAAACTTTCATATTTATCCCCGGGGAGGGGTGTTGTGTAATGCCAACATGGGGGTGCAGGAAGTGAGGGAGAGGGAGGGAGCACAGACACAACCAGCCGTGTCTCCCTGATGAGTCCTATCCAGCGGACGAAAGGCCTAGCAGCAGGCAATACTAATAGATCTGCCTTCGAGAGAGATTACGATGGTTGCCTCAGACAGCTAGTGAAGCTTTTATTTTATTTTATTTTATTTTATTTTATTTTATTCTATTTATATTCCCCAATTTTCTTCGTCTTCCTTTTTTTTCCTTTTTTTTTTTTTTTTTTTTTTTTTTTTTTTTTTTTTTTTTTTTAAATCTTTGCGAAGTCATTGCTATAATGACTGAAGAATTGTTAGCCTGCACTTGTTTCCCCTCACTACTTAATTGTTCAGCAAATCAGAATAATGCACAGGATCCTACCTACAAACACAGCATTGGCATTGCCACGGCATCAGACCGGGACAGAGAGAGGAACATTCTGCCGATGCTGAAAAGAAGTGAGCATGGAGCATAATATCTTTTGAGTTTTTGCCCTTGCTGATACATTCCGGAAACATCTCGAGCGTGGGAGGAAAGAAAGATGTCACCATTCAACTTCTTTCTCTTGGAACGAGAAGACAGTATTTTTTGGAAATGATGTTCCGTTTTTACGTCTGAGGAAATTCTAGACTTCAGTTCTTCTGCTCGGAAGATTGTTATTTATAGCTATAAAATAACAGAAGAAATTCCTCGGTTTTAACGTATTCAAAAAATATTCAAAATCATATATGAAACAGAAAAAAAAAGACGTTGTTCTTGTATTCGTAGTTTCTATCACATTCTACCGAGTTTGGCATCAATGCAAACAGTTAACCAAAACTGACGAAAGTTAAAAAGTAATTCATAATCGTTTATATGAGGAAACAATGGCCCTTGCTGTACATTCCGGAACATCCTCGGAAGCGTGGGAGGAAAGACAGATGTCCACCATTTCACTTCTTTCTCTTGGAACGGAGAAGACAGTTATTGTTTGAAATATGTATCCGTAGGTTTATACGTGTCTGAGGAAATTCTAGAACTTTATTTCTTCGGCTTCGGAAGATTGTTTATTTAAGCTAACATACAGAAAAATTCAAACTTTTACCGTATATCACAAAAAAAAATATTCAAAATCATATATAAACAGAAAAAGAACGTTGTTCTTGTATTCGTAGTTTCTATCACATTCTACCGAGTTTGGCATCAATGCAAACAGTTAACCAAAACTGACGAAAGTTAAAAAGTAATTCATAATCGTTTATATGAGGAAACAAAATACTAATAAAGCCCAAAAAAGAGCATGGTGAAAAAGAATAATATCTATGTAAATTATTGAATAGACTCGCCTGTACATATGACGTAAGCATAGTTGGTATCAAAAAATTTCAGTTCAGTTCAGTTCAGTAAGTTTTTATTTAACGTCTTTCATCACAAGATGATCTTAGACCTTTAAAACTGCAATATACATTCCATTAATATCATTCTGCACCTACTATCAGCACCTTCCCCCACCCCCACCCCCCAGAAAAAAAAAAAAAAAAAAAAAAAAAAAACTATTAACACACACATATCTCAAATGTCTTTTTTCAACAATAGTTTGCAACTGGGGACTGAGCAATAACCAAAGCAATATCAAAAAAGCAAGGGTTATCTACCACACTATCAACATTGTCAGAATTTTTTATAAAATATTCTTCTCCTTATAAGCTGGGGTTAGTATAGGGCATTCAAATAAAAGATGACGAATTGAGATATTCTCCTGACATATACACGCTATGCCTCGTGAATATTTTGTATTCCATGTATTTAACCGTAATTTATGAATTAATCTGGCTAGATACCTTGGACATGATGGCAGAACGAAATAATTTCTCATTAAGATTTCTTTCTTCCGCATATTCTTTTCCAATCGCTGGATCAATTCATGCGGAGAAAATTTACGACTTTGTTGAAGGGTGTTTCAGAAATTGTACAAGCTCCCTGCTTTGCCAATTTGTCTGCTAATTCATTCCCTTTTAAAGCCACAATGTGAAGGAACCCAGCAAAAATCAACTGCTATAACTGCTCGGGAAAAGTAAAACAATGTAACAGATGCTTAATTTCAAAAGAATATCAGTTCTAATTTTTAGATTTCCAGTGCTTTTAATGATTGTAAAAACTGATTTTGAATCAACACAAAATAGCACACTATAAAATGATACTGGCGTGTCATATAAGATAATTCAGAGCTTTTCATAATTGCATATAGCTCTGATGTATAAACTGAAAATTCTCTGCCTAGATAGAAAGACTTTTGCACATTTAAGGATGGTATAGTGAATCCAGCACCACTGTCAGACGTTTCCATTATTGAACCATCTGTAAATATTTTTTAATGATTTGGATAAGTCTTTTCGAGATGTTCTCGAACTTCATTTACTAGAATATTTACATTGTCATCTTTCTTCAAAAGTAGTATATTCATCATCAATTTTTTGCGTTGAGATGCTCCCATGGGGGCATTTGAGGAACAATAGGAAACTCCGAAATTGCATCAATATCAATACTACATTCTGACATAAGCTCACAAGTGAAATTTCTAATTGGCTGTATGTATGATATATTTTTTTAGACCTTTTGGGGTATTCCTTGTTGGAATCCATAAGAATTTCATCAGTACAGAGTTTTTTTTTACAGATAGGCCTCTTACAACGTATTTGGACACATCCAACGTTCGTTGTTTCATTAAGAGGTAAAATGTTTGTCTCCTTATAGCATTTCATTGTGTTTTGTGTGCACTGGAACACACCCAAAGCTAATTTTAAAGCTTTACTATCTAAGCTTTGCAGTTTCTTTTAAAAGGTAGTTAGATGCAGAGAAGTATACTTCCTGTCCATATATTAAATTTGATCGAACTAACGATGTATATATATAAATGTAAAAGTGCGGTACAGTCTTGACCCCCAATGGTTGACAACATATAATTTTGAGCAAATTTAATCTTTTCCTAGCTTTATCTATCAAATTTCCATATTTTTTTTTTCCAGTTCAGCTTCGGTGTTTAAAAAAACACTCCTAAGAACTTGACTGTTTGCTTATATTGTAGAACATTGTCGTCAAGAATAAGGTTGGGCAGAGCCTTTGGGTTTTCGCCATTATTAAAAAAGCATTAAACAACACAGTTTTCTCACCAGATAATTCAAGACCGTTCTCTTTCATGTAGACAATTCTGTAAAGCACTCAGACCTGTCCAATTCTCCTTGATACATTGTCTGTACAAAAATTTTACTGCCCTTTTATTCGAGTGCTTCCTTAATGAAGTATTAATCCAAATGGCAATATCATCTGCATACTGCACTACATTGGTGGTTTTTGACAATGCCTTTGGGGGAGATCATGTATAAGGATCGTAAAATAATAAAGGTGCAATAACAGAACCCTGAGGGAATGCCCATATCTATTTTCATGAATGATGATGAATATTTTTTCCAATTCGTGTACATATATTTCTTCCTTCTAGAAAGTTTTTTTTATATATATAATCATACATATTCCCAAATACCAATACCAATATTTTTCAGTTTATACATATAAATCGATCGAGCATGCCAAACACGGTCGTATGCTTTTCTTTACATCAAAGAATGTAGCTACTGTACTTTTCTGCGTGGAAAATTGCTTTTTTATATGAGAAGGTTATTTTTTACTAAGTTAGGTTTAAGATGTGAAGTTACACGGCAGTTTTGTTGCAACACGCCCTTTTCTGAAATCCAGCTTGCTGGACTGGAATAATGTCATTTTTTTTTTTTTTTCACAATATATATAATAAACGCGTTTGTTGTACAATTTTTTGTCAAAGAAGTTTACCAAACATGGGATGTGTTAAAGCAATTGGGTCTATAGCTATTTAACAGATGTTTCTCGTTTATAAAAGCAAAAAACCCTTTTTTGGTACTGGTACTACCACTGAACTTTTTCAGATTGTTAGGAATAAGTCAGTGCCGTACGCCCAACATTTTTGGAACAACGAATGTAGTAATATTTTCCCACGAAGAAGGCAAGGCAAGTGGACGAAGAAGCTCGTAAGAAATACCATCTAGGCCCACTGCTGAAATTCATAAGATGTAATGGATTCTATCGCTTCAAGAAGTTCTGATGATTGTAATGGAGAATTTAAGTAGTTATTATTGTCTGGTATGGGACTCTTATATTTTCTTTTTGTTCCTCTTTATTATGTCTATGGGGTACAAATTGATTTTCATGCTGGGAAAGATTTACACAGGCTCGAAAGACTATTTTCAAGAAAAAGAAAGAAATGGGAAAGGAAGCTGCCTTCCGCCTTATCCATTGTGCTGTGGGGGTAAATTCCTCTTTGTTAATTTTACAGGTAAGCTTGTGTTTTGTAACAAGTTTTGATTTGTGTTTAAAAATGTTTTTTTTTTTTTTTTTTTTTTTTTTTTTAGTTTTTTTACTTTTTTCCAAACTTTAAAACATATCCTTCTTGACAATCCTTTTACATTAGTTCTTCGATTCTTTTTTCCCCCTTCTTCGGTCTCAACAAAAATCTGCCTTGTATGTATTTTTTTTTTTTGCTTGAGCGAAGGGCTAATCTTTATTACATTTGTTTCTTTTCTTCTCGGTTGCGTCTCATAAAGACAAAATTTTCTTCTGGCGCTCTTATTTCGTACCCCCAGCCTTTTTTTCTATGTTTACTTTTTTCGCTTTGATTTAAACAGCTAGTCTACATTTTCTTCCGTCCACCATACATTACCGCACAGCATCACATAATTTACCAATCTTTTTTTAAATGTACATTTAGGGGATAGAGGAGCAAGTGAATACATCGGCTGCTTACCGAAATTAGATGGACTTGTTAACATTGCGCAGTACGCTCAAAGTATTCAAATGTAAGAATAAAATAAATTAACCATCAATCGTTCGCAATCAATAATTGTGTGTCTAGGGTTTATAACATGGGTTGTGGTATAGGTCTGGCGAATGGCAGAAAAACATGGCTGGTTAGGCATCCCAGTTGTTGGCAATAATATAATTAAACTTTGGAAATTTTGTCTTCGAATGTCTGTTACAAACATTATCTTATTTATGTCATCATCAAAGATTATAGTAATGGGGAGGTGATCACTTCCCAAACAAATCTTCTCCTATAGACCAAGATTACAGTTTTACTGCAATGCTAGCTGAAACTAAGGAGATAAATCTATCCGCGCGGCTAGGTTTGTGAGTTGAAACATCTGGAATTCTTGTGTTGATTCGACCCATCATCTTTAATAAAAGCTAAAGAGGAATCAGTAATATTTTCAAACGAATCTTTGGTTGGGTGTGAAAACTTTAGAATAGAACAGGGACTGGCTCAGGGTCGGGTCGTGGTCCCCAAAATGGTGCAATGGGCATTAAAAGTTCGCCAACAAATGATCCTATGACCATTTTCTTACTTGTTAATTAAATTTGTATTCTCAGCCAGTCTTGTGGTTATCCTCTTGGGGGGTCCATTAGGATAATATACCAGAAAGTACATTGTAAACCCGAGTCTTTGTTTTTCACTTTGATTACAGCACACTGTAGCACAATACACCTTCAATCTTCCTGCGCGCCAAAACCAAAAGACCAAATGGAACGATCCTAGTAAAATTCCATAGAGGTCCCGTCTGATGTAAAGAAGCAGAATCTGTGACTTGACTTTTTTGTTTTGGTTTTTGTCTGATTCACTGACTGTGTAAAGTGGAAGTGGTAGAGAAATAATTATTAATTTCCCAAATTAGGTAGTCTGTGCTTTTCCCACATCAGAGCGACCTGAATTGCTAGCACAGATGTGGTTCCCCCTCCAAAACATGATTTTCAAAAGCTAAAAATTTACTGGGAAAGGATGATCTGGCATTCCATTGAAAAAATTTTTGAAACAAATCCTTTTTTGCTGTAGCTTTTCATGGCAAACTGTAAGTTGTAAACATAACTATGGCTTATAGTTATGGCAAATGCATTGTCATCGTTCAACCGACATTGTGTATCATATTGATGTACAGACTATTTGCAAAAGCTTTCCCAATTGGCTAATTTATTAATTATAAAAAACTTGGGATTTTGTCTTCAACATCTGATATGTCATGTGCTGAATCGTCTTTCATAGTATTCTAACTTTATGGTGATTGAAGGTGTGGTTGGCTACCTTCCAAGCAGGATCACTTTCCAGTGAGAGATTCTCAAAGTGGCACCAAATCGCAAATCAATTGATAGAAAGGGATTTTGGGGGATAACCAGCAGTGACAAAAGGTCTATATGCAGGTAGGTTGAAGATAGCCCCCGGAGGATTCGAGTGAGTTGGTATGGGGGTAGTGTTTAAAGAAGAGTTAGATGGAGCGTTCCAAAAATATAGAGGGAACAAAGAATCCGGGATTCGAGTAACTCGCGTCCATCATTTGAGGCGAGGAAGAGCCAGATTAAAAATAGACTGGAATCAACATAATTTCTCCTAAGAAATCTGTTTAGAAGACACTTTTTGAACATTCTGTATTCCCAAAACGGAGGCATGAGCATTAAAAAATCGGCCCGATAATTATCCATTTCTTAGAAAGTGAAATCGGATGTTTTTTATAAGCCAGTCCTATTAATCATTCAGAATCTTGTAGTCCCTGGGCATAGAAAACTTGGAAAAATTGTAAATCACATCTAACATAAATAGCGCACTGCGTGCACCTTTTCATTTGAAATATTTACGTTAGTTAGTGGTGGATAGTAGAAAATTCTTAATATTTGAAGCTTTGATATTTCAACATTTAGCGATTGAAGCGCTAACACACTATAATTTCCTTGTTGTACTAATTTTCAAAGGGCAGAAAATTTGCAGAGATTGATCTGGCATTCCACTGTAATATTTTCAAATTATTGTTGTATACTTGTTTCTTCATAGTTTGTCTATAACTATAAGTCAATATGTCACTTGTGAAAAAGAAGGGAAAAAACTTATCACTAGTCAGGACCAAGGATATTTTTCCGACGATGCCTATGGGTCTGTGACGGAATGCCGCGGGAGGAGGTAGACAATACATTCCTGGCGGTGGTAAGGATCCGTGGGGTCTGGAAGGCCAGTGACTGCAGTTGAATCCCCGGGTGCCGCTGAATCTTCCACCTCTCTTTGTCTGCGTCGTGGTCGATCCCAGAAAGAGGGCCGATGTAGATGGGGCAAGGTTTCTTGCCAGTAGCCTTGCTCCTTCGCCTTCGCCATTTGGGTGGAGATCATCTTGAAGGTGATAAGACTAAGACTTCTTGATGTTGTCGTAACCCACATGAGAAACGTTTTTTTGGTATTTTTTTTTTCCAATTAATTCAGAGTAGGTGTGCGCATTATATATCACTCGTTTTGCTTCAAGATGTTGCGATTTGACAGGGATTGACTTGCTGCATACAACATGAGGGACTGGGGAAAGATTTGCTGGACAGATTTCACAGCAGATGCCATGTCTTTTCCGCACACAGCGGCGTCTTTTTCCTTTAAGGTCGTTGAATCCTGTGTGCAGAACCACACAATCTGGAGCGGGATGCAGCGATTGACTTGCTTCTTCAGCAACCTTCTTGACGTCGTCAATGGTAAACGCTTTTCCTTGCAGCTACTTGTAGTCCATAAGCCATTCCCAGGCGTGTAGGATTGACTCGGTTCATCGTAGAGTCATGAAGAATAAAGGACACGGGGAGTATCTGAGGGAATCGTATTTTTTTTTTGCCTGCATTGATTTGGGGTTGACTTCTGCGTTCTATTTGGTGTCACTTTATCTACGTAATTGGTAGTGACGTCATTTTCAGTACTGTTCTTTTGGCTACTTCTTTTGTTTTGTTTTTGTTTTTTGACTTTTCTATCGTAGTCCACCGGCCCTGCAGATCTTTCTGTTGTTGTCTTGGATGTAGGGACCGGTGGGACTACCTTAACAGCGTCGTCGCATAGGAGCGATAACCAGAGGTAGGTGTTACGTCCGTCTGGGTTTGAGTGTTAACAAACGCTGTTTTCGGAACAGGCCTGCTCAGTTTTTCGATCGCTTCTTTTTGCTCACTGATGGTTATTTCGAGCCGCGAATTCTATCACACAGCCTTCCAATTACATTCGACAATGCTTCAAGTTCACACCACCATGTCAGCCTGATTTGTTTTGAGTGTTTCACCTTCACGCTGATGAGGTCCCTCTTCGGCAGTTTGCACATTTTTCTAGCAGCGCTCGCTCCAATACTTTTTTTTTTCTTAATCTGGTTTTTGTTTACTTTCTTCGGCCACCATATCACTAATTGAAGATGACACGGAGTTTACGCGACTCCGTAAACTTCTGGATCTAAGCCGCACCATGATTTTTCAAACACAATTTCCAGCTGATCACTAGAGATGCTGTCAGCAAGTAGTTGGATCTCCTCCTTGCTTTGGTTTTCTTTTTCGTCTGTTTGTTTGTTTGCTTGTTTTTCAATAGTCTGTCATTTTCTGGATTCGCGTTTCAATCCAGATCCATGAATCGGATCTGCATCAGATTTAAACAGATACATCTTGAGTACACTCCCCTCTTTTCGCTGACGTTTTTCGTTTGTTCGGTTTTTGTTTGTTGTTGATTGTTGTTGTTGTTGTTGTTGTTGTTTTCTGGGGAGAGGAGTCGTTTTTTATTTGTTGTTGTTGTTGTTGTTGTGTTGTTGTTTTCTTTATTAACATTGGTACAGAGTTTTTTGAGTAGGGAATAGTTTCGTTTCACAGACAATAACAAACCAACAAGCTCACAAGTTGAGTGAAAGCCTAGCGTTCACGCTGTTCATTAGAACTAAACAAACGCCAGAACGCCGACTACTTGCCATCTGTGTCCGAGATGGAAAAGAACGGTGGTGGAACCATCCCCAGCCTCAGAACAGATGGCATTGCTGTCATAACTAACAAGCGGTGCTGGGAATTCCTTCGTCCTTTTTTTTTTTTTTTTTTTTTAACCATGTTTCATGGTTTTTCTCTTCTTCTTCTTCTTTTTTTTTTTTTCGACTCCGCGGGAAGCAGTTGGTCGCAGTAAACGAATGTCCATATCACTTATGTTCAACCGTGCGAGGGGGCATGAACATACT
>JADBJO010006285.1:126743-137813 GCA_016801955.1 Conus betulinus | reverse complement strand
TTCCCCTGACAGATGAATACAGTGCCACTCCGACCCAGCCAAGCTTTTGCCATAACTGTCTTTGTCCCTCAAGAGCTTGTACGTCTAGCGGGATTGTGATGCATGTATGAAATTGTCTGGACTTTACTTTCCTGCGACCAGCGCACGGTGTTCCGTAATGTCCACATCGTGTTTTGCTATCGTTTGGGCCGACCAAGCCCATTCAAAAAGAAAAAACAAAACAAAAAAAAACAACAACAACAACATCAGGTTTTGTGCGAATCAAAGTGCATTTGAAAGAAAAAAGTAATATACTGAAAGGTCCGCACTCGGCAGAGAAGACAAGAGCACAATGCCAAAGCAAATTGAGAGACTTTCAAGCACCTCTATAAACAAGGAGAGCGATAAAAGAAGCAGGAACGGGAAAAAACACTGCACCTTTTACATGGTTTTCATGAGCCCACCTTTCAAAGAATATGAGACCATTCAAAACTATTGGTACCTGAACATTATCAATGAACCTGTATTGAACTGGGAAAGAGGGGGTTTACCGCTTAGCAATGATAGAGCGTAGCCTTTTTCTCTGTGGCGACAATCGTCCTTGAATGCTGCGCAAGGTGTCCAGCAAACACGAGTGCAGCATAAGGGGTGACTGAAACATGAGTGCAGCACAAGGGGTGTTGTCAGCAAACATGAGTGCAGCACAAGGGGTGACTGAAACAGTGCAGTGCAGCACAAGGGGTGACTGAAAACATGAGTGCAGCAAAGGGGTGACTGAAACATGAGTGCTTACACAAGGGGTGACCGAAACCTGAGTGCAGCACAAGGGGTGACCGAAACCTGAGTGCAGCACAAGGGGTGACCGAAACCTGAGTGCAGCACAAGGGGTTAACCGAAACCATTGAAAGGCCACTTGGAATTCTCTCGCTATTTCACAACAGAACGGAAACAACCCCGAAACGATGCTTTCGAACTTTACTTCAGCCATTAATCAAAACACCAATGACACCAGATTAATGACAAAATTGATTTGAACAGCATGTTTTGTCACTTTTCAAGTCCACTACCCATCTTTTCAAAAGTCAGAACGCCAGAGATACACAAAAACACAGTCAGTAACGCGTGTGTCCGCCATTTGCGTGGATGCACGCGATGCACCTTTGCCTCATGGATTGAGTCAGAGTCCTCAGAGTCATCTGGGGTATTGCCTGCCACTCCTGCTCAAGGAACTGGAACAGCTGGTTGAGGTCAACTGGCGGGGGGTGATTGCTTCGAAGTCGCCGGCCCAGCACGTCCCATAGGTGCTCGATTGGATTAAGTCCGGTGAGCAGGCTGGCCAGTCCATGTGGATCACGTGTTGCTGCTGAAGAAGAAAGTTGTTGACGACTCGAGCCCTGTGAGGTCTGGCGTTGTCGTCTTGAAGTACCGCGCGCCTGGTCCAATAGCTTGCAGCGCTGGCAGCACAAGGGCTGCAGGATGCCATCCCTGTAGCCACACCGTTGAGGTTGCCTTGCACCATGTGCAGGGGTTTCTGTAGTTCCGTGCCATTCCTCCCCACACCATTATGGATCCACCACCATAGCGATCACGCTCGCTCACGAGACCATCGTGATAGTGTTCTCCTTGCCGCCGCCAGACACGGTTTCCTGCCGTCATGAAATGATAAGGCAAAGCGGGACTCGTCATAGTAAACAATACTCTTGCCCACTGATCTCTGGTCCATGCTAAGTGACGCTGGGCCAAGCCAAACGAGCAGCACGGTGAACTGGTGTCAGGACAGGACGGACGGCTGGTCGTCTTGAGCGCAGGTGTGCCTCTCTCAACCGGTTCCGAATGGTCTGGTCACTGACGGTGACATTGCCAGCTGCTTGCAGCTGCCCCCTGAGTGTGTCGGAAGTGGCCGTTTCTCTGCCTCAGAGCTGACAGGACAAACAAACCTGTCCTGCTGCCTGGAGGTGGACCTTGGGCGTCCTGGACGTCTTCGCTCAGCAACACTTCCTGTCTGGTTGAAGCGGTCGTCTCTTAAAGTCTGAATGACTGAATGGGCGACTGACAGTCGACGACCAGCCTCTCGCAACCCCCACGCCCTCCTCAAGCCACGCAATTGCCCGCCCTTGGTCATCCTGACTGACTCGTCGTCTCTGAGGCATGGTTGCAAAGTGCCGTAAACACAGGCATAAATGCCCACCAGTCTGTCAAAACTGGCTGACCTGTTGTCAGATAAGACATGGGTTGCACGTGCATTGCAGTATTCCTGCAGTTCACATGTGCTCTGTTGCACAGGCCTGTTTGATTTGCACCCTTTTTTCGTGCAGTATGTGCACTTTTCAGTTCACCGCTGTGATGTGCATGACACGGACTGAGTTGATTTCTGATCAAATTCAAGTTGACTGATCAGGCATGCAACCAAATTCAGTAAGTTTAGGTGGGTGCAGTGCCGTGTTATTGGAAAAAATGAAGTCAAACAAGGTACCCTAAAAAGTGGTAGTGGCCTTTCAATTGTTTTGAGCAGTATATATGTTGGAAGCAGTCCAGTAACATGAGGTCCGAGAGTTTTGTTATGTTAGTCTGAAGTGGAAAATCTGTTTTTTGTGATCCTTGTCATCACGTTATAACGTTTGTTGGTCAAATAATTTTGTAGTCATCGAGAAAATGTAGTTCGTCCTTAACAACGTGGCATGGGTTAGGTGTTAGGTGGCATGTCGTGCATAATCTGTCTTCTCTGTCGGTGTTGGTAAAACGGCCCCTCTCAATTGAAGTTCATGGGCGCTTATTCGTAATCTAGTTAGTGCTCGTCTGCAATCTGTCAATGATTTGCTCAAAATAAGCCACCTATTTGTATTCGGAAGCAACTGTGGCATAAATTTTGCGCTTGGGTGTGCTTTCCTTCTTTTGTTTCACCCAGAAGTCAACATAGCAACATAGAACGTTTCCAGCTTCGCATTGATAAGAAACTTAAGGCGAGTTACACTAAATGTACCCTGATTTTCCCAGACATGCTGTAATCCTATCGTTCACAAGATTTGTCGTATAAACTTCGTCCATTTGCTTTCTTCGGCGTCCTGAGAGATCATTGACCGATAAATCTGTTGTTGAGAAGAGTCTTGGTCAGACTCTGATATGTGTATCCAGAATGCGATAATCTGAGTTATCACTTTAAAAAGAGTAATCGGGAATCTCCCCATTTCGCCCCAAACCAGTAATGTCATTGTTTTTCTGTGGACTCTTAATATTGCCTGCAGAATTTAATATGTGCAGTTTCATGTGGAATTTGTTTGGAAGACAGATATGGAACAAATGTTGCATTTTCTTTTCTTGACATATTTCATCATTGTACTGGTAAGAGGGTGGGAACCACATCGACTCATATGTGTGAGATGGGAGAGACTAACGAGTCAAAATAGGGTTGTAACTGTTTCCCATATGTTGAATGTAATCGAACAGCTTATGTCAGATTAATGTTACGTCATAGTTTTTGATTATTTATTTATGACGTATATATGATGTGCACTTTGAGACGATGGTGAAGAAATTGATGTAGATAAAAATGAAGAAGCTTTTGCTGAACTTGTTCAGCTCATAGACGACAAGAGTTTGTCACTTGTAATGCATGATGCAGCAGACGATGGAAGAAAAGCTCTGAGAATTCTTCGGCAGCATTATGCAGGCTCGTCTACACCGAGAATTATCAGTCTTTACACAGAACTGACAAGCCTGCAGATGAAACCATCAGAGACAGTGACAGATTACATCATCCGTGCAGAAGCAGCTGCAATCGCCCTGAGAAGTGCTGGAGAGACAGTGAGTGATAGTTTGTTAATAGCAATGGTTCTGAAGGGGCTACCAGAATCGTTCCAGTCATTTGTCACTGTTGTCACTCAGTCCCAAGAGAAACATGACTTCAGCGAATTTAAAGTTTCTCTCCGCAGCTTTGAGGAGACGGAGAAGTCTCGAGTGTCAGCAGCCATGGGTGAAGATTCACTTCTGAAAATGAAGCACAAATCGTCTGACAGCAATCGTGAATTACGTCAATGCTTCAAATGTGGAACTTACGGACATCTTCAACGTGATTGCAAGAAGAAGAAAATGTGGTGTAGTCATTGCAAAAATGCATCACACACCGACCAAGCTTGCCGTCATAAAAGCAAGACTAGCGGTAAAGGGGTAAAGGAGGGAGCCAACACTGTGAGCGACAATCCTGACTCCACTGATCCAGATCCAGAACATTCTTTTCTCTTCAAGATGAACGAGGGGAGCAGACAGGAGATAAGAAACCCTACCAAGTTACTAGTTGATTGTGGTGCTACAAGCCATCTACTCAATGACAAGACTTTGTTCAGCTCGTTTGAAAATTCTTTCAAACCAGAGGACCATTTCATCGAGCTTGCGAATGGTGAAAGCAAAAACAATCTAGCAAAGCAAAGAGGTACCGCACATGTAACTGTCAAAGATGTCAGTGGAAATCTAGTCAGTCTTACTCTGAATGATGCATTGTATGTACCTACTTTTCCACAGAACATATTCTCTGTTCAGGCAGCGACAAACAAAGGTGCGAGTGTGATATTTGAACCTGAAACAGCAAGCCTTGTGTATGAAGGTGAAGCCAAATTCAAAATCGAAAAGCAAGGTAGATTGTATTACCTCAAGACTGTCTCAGAGGAATGTGATGTTGATAATGTTAGTTTAACACAGGATTTGAATGTCTGGCATCAAACTCTAGGTCACTGTAATTTTTCTGATGTGTTGAAGCTAGAAGGTGTTGTTGATGGCATGAAAATTACAGGCAAGGGTAAGCATGATTGTGAAACATGTGTCATGGGCAAAATGACAAACAACATCAGCAAAACAACACGCACTCGTGCAACTTGTCCTCTAAAGTTAGTGCACACTGATCTTGCTGGACCGGTCACACCAGCATCCCATGAAGGTTTCAAGTATGCCATCACATTCACAGATGATTATTCTGATGCGTCATTTGTGTATTTTCATGACATGCAAAAGTGAAACGATCAAAGCCACAGAAAAGTTTCTGGCTGATTCTGCACCTTTTGGCAAGGTGAAAACCATTAGATCTGATAACGGTTCTGAGTTTACCTCAAGGGAGTTTAAAGAAATCCTCAGGAAAAATCAGATAAGGCATGAAACCTCAGCTCCTTACTCCCCACACCAAAACGGGGCAGCTGAGAGGAAATGGCGCACTATTTTTGAGATGGGAAGATGCATGCTGATTCAAAAGAACCTTCCAAAAGAGATGTGGCCATATGCTGTGCACACTGCTGTGTACAATCGTAACCGATGTTACAATGCAAGGATAAACCAAACTCCATACCAAGGTTTGACTGGTCGAAAACCAAACATCTCAAACATGAGAATTTTTTGGAACAGAGTGCTATGCATATTCCCAGCTCAAGCGCAAACTTGATTCACGATGCACTAAGGGTATCTTTGTAGGATATGATGGTTACAGTCCTGCATACCTTGTGTATTACCCTGAAGTGGCAAAGTGATGAAATGTCGTGTTGTGCATTTTGTGTCAGATAAGCCAGACAGAGTCGATGTGAATGACCAGGGTACACAGACAGAGAACTCTTTAGATGATGGTGGTGTGATGATGATGATGAGACCTCCTTCTGTCAGTCAACCCATACCTGAAGAGCAGTCAGAGTGTACTGTAGGTCAAGGTCACAGAAATGCTCTATGTAATGTGCCTAAAAATGAACCTTTGGTTAAAGAAGGTCAAGGTCACAGGTATCCGAGAAGGCAGAGAAAACCCCCTAACCACTTGAAAGATTATGAAACGCAGTTTGATGATGATGATGATCAAGTATGACAAACGTGGATTATTGTTATAAGATGTCCTCGTTTCCAAAGAGTTATCAGGAAGCAGTGGGCTCAGAGGATTCTCATTGCTGGAAACAGGCAATGGATGATGAAATGAACTCTTTGAAGGAAAATAACACTTACACTCTGACGGCTCTTCCGGAGGGTAGGCAAACAGTGGGGGGAAAATGGGTTTACACAATCAAAAGAGAATGCGACTGGTTCAAAGTCCTACAAAGCTAGGTATGTCGCAAAAGGTTTCAGTCAGAAAGAAGGCGTTGATTATACTGATACCTTTGCACCTACTGCTAATATGACTTCAGTACGTACTCTGATGCAAATTGCGGCTGAAAACGATTTGATTTTACATCAGATGGATGTCAAAACTGCTTACCTCAATGCTGACATTGATTGTGAAATTTACATGGAGCAACCTGAAGGTTATGAAGTCAAAGGTCAAAAAGGTGAAAACTTGTGTACAAATTGAAAAAATCCTTGTACGGGTTAAAGCAATCAGGTAGGAATTGGAACCAGTTGCTGCACAATTTCTGGCTGAAAATGAGTTCGTTCAAAGTCCCTCTGATAATTGTGTGTACACAAAACAGACAGACGATGGCATGACTGTCATTCTTGTGTGGGTTGATGATATTATTGTTGGTGCAAACAATAATGACCTCTTGTGCAAAACGAAGAAAATGTTCTCTGATAGGTTCAAAATGAAAGACATGGGAAAGTTGTCGTATTTCCTAGGCATTGATTTTGAGCAAAAGGATGGATGTGTTAAGATGCACCAAAGGCGTTACATTCAAAAACTGCTTGAAAGATATGACATGTCTGAATGTAAACCTAGGGGTACCCCATCAGAACAGAAGATGGAGTACGAAAACACTGAACCTGTTGATCACCGCAAATATCGTGAAATTGTAGGGTGCCTGATCTATGTCATGATTGCAACAAGGCCATATATCTGCTGGGTGATTACCATGTTATCCCAGCATCTCTCTAATCCACTTCAAGGTCACTGGGTCGCAGCCAAGCATGTGTTGCGATATCTCAAAGGCACAATAAACTATGAGTTGTGTTACAAGAAAAGTACCACAGGGTTAAAACTCATAGGATACAGTGATGCGGATTGGGCGTCTAATGCTGATGATAGGCGCAGTACTTCGGGGTATTGTTTCTCTCCCTGAATGAAAACGGTCCACCGATTTCTTGGAAATCGAAGAAGCAACCCGTTGTTGCATTGTCTACTTGCGAAGCTGAGTATATTGCTTTAGCATTAGCAGTACAAGAAAGTTTGTACCTGAATCAGTTTCTGAAGGACATGGGTATTAACCAAGGTCAAGGTCAAGGGTCTTTGATCTATGAAGACAACCAAGGAGCTATTGTTCTTGCACACAACCCAGTGAATAGGCAAAGATCGAAGCACATTGACATCAAATACCATTTCATCAGAAAATGAGGTCAAGCGTGGCAAAGTCGTTCTCAAGTATTGTCCAACTGAAAACATGATTGCTGATATAATGACCAAGCCATCATTGAAAACTCAGTTGTTGAAATTCAGATCTTTTCTGTTTGGTTAAATAAAGACAATGATTGGATAGGGTGTGACATGACTGTGCCTTATTGTGCCTATGCCTATTGTTGGAACACCATGGACTATGCCTTATTCTTGGAAACCATGGACTATGCCTTATTGCTGGAAACCATGGACTATGCCTTATTGATTGCTGAAACCCATGCATGGACTAAATGTTGATGGTGTGCCATACATATTAGGACTTTAAGTTGTATCGATTAAGTGGGGGTGTTGAAATGTAATCGAACAGCTTATGTCAGATTAATGTTACGTCATAGTTTTGATTATTGTGGATCGAAAGGCTGTTGCCAAGAGAACCAACGGGCCCAATCTATTAGTGCAGTCCATCAGCTCAGTGCATTCGTCCAATGATAATTATGTTAACATGTCACCTGATTTTTCCTTGTTACGAAAACACAAGGTGCAAGTAATGCTTCTTTTAATTAACCAGTTCGGTGCAGCAGACAGATTTTCGACAAAAAATTGCCTTCTTCAGGCGCAACAAAGACATTAAAAATTTTTAAAAAAAGACGTGCACAAGCCCTCTGCAGAACACAGTCGGCATGTTTCATATCTGTTGTTGTTACGTCTGAAGAAGACAATAACCGTTTCTCTCCTCTCATCTCCTCTGCTCTCAGCGTTTGTGTGTTACGTCGCCGATTCATTCTATCTCCCTGTCCTTCCTCCATAACCCCCCCCCCCCCCCCCCCCCCCCCCCCCCCCCCCCCCCCCCCCCCCCCCGCCACCTCCACCTCAGTTCACTCTCAGACCTGTCTGTCTCTCCCTCTCTCCCTCTCTTTTTCTCTCTCTCTCTCTCTCTCTCTCCCTCCCTCCGTCCCTCTAATACCCCTTACAATCCACCAACTCCAAACAATGCCCACCTTATACTTCACAATACAACACTCCTGCCACCACCCAACACATTACACTTCCAACCCCCCCCACCCCCACCCCCCACCATCACACACATCCTAAAGCAGTCAGTACAACCCCCCTATACCACTACATCCATTTGCTGTTCAGTTGCTGAACACAATGACTGCTCAGTTCCTGTCACAGCAACACCAATCAGCTCTCTCCCCATGTCCTCATTGAATTAAATTAACATGTCGCCAGTATGCATCCTTATATTCATATATCATTGCTTCATCACCGTCTCTGCATAAAGTTCATATCCACTACATATCACATAGGTATGTAGTGCGATATGCTATTTCATCACCCATGTGCTATGTATGTGTGCGCATATCTAATAGCTGTGAGCGTGCATAATGTTTATATCCAATTCATACCACATAGGTATGTAGTAGTGCGCGATATGCTATTAATTTTCATCATCCATGTGCTATGTATGTATGTGCATGTCTAATTGTTATGAGTGCATATCTAATAGTTTTCTACATGCGTGTGTGTGGGCGCACACACACACACACACGTGTGTGTGTGTGTGTGTGTGTGTGTGTGTGTGTGTGTGTGTGTGTGTGTGCATGCGTGCGTGCGTGTGTGTGTGTGTGTGTGTCTATGTTTCAGATAACACTAACATAGCAGAAGCCTGCGTCCCTGTTCTAAACTGTAGTGACCATTACCCAATTTGTGTCACATGGTCCAAAAAAAGGAGGAGTAAAAATTCCCCAAACGGGACACATGACAATAACCTACCGTCGCTTTACAAACTTTAACAGCCAAGACTTTCTGCATGACTTGCTTAACTCAAATGTCTTTTCAGTTATCGACATAACTGATCCAGATCTTGCTGTTGAATTTTGGATCAAAACATTTACAGAAATAATTATGTGATAAACACGCCCCTCTAAAAAACGATTAGAGTACGGCATGATCCTAAACCGGCATGGTACACTAAAGAGTTACAGGAGACAGGTTACCTTAGATATCTGCTTAAACAACATGGCTATGAAGAGGGATCTAGAAAACTGAGAAATGCAATAAATTCACACAGAAGCGCAGAGAAAAAACGAAATATTATCGAGAACTAATATCATCCAACCAGAACCCAAAATTGTATGGAGAGCTAGTAACGAGCTTACAAACAATCAATCTTCTTCAAAATCAACTGTAATTAAAGACATCTCTGTCGAACAGCTAAACACACACTTTTGCACTATAGCTAATAAAACTGCCACGACAGATTCCTCCTAATCAAACGATCTTCAAAAAACTGAAACAATATTGCCAAGATAAAAACATCACGTCTGAACTTCATATCCCACCATTAACAGTCTTTGAAGTTTATCACTACCTAACGTACCTGAAACAGTCAGGTACCAGCGGGGTAGATGGCCTAGACGGAAAAATCTCAAAACTATCAGTTCCAGCTATTTACAGATACGTTAACGTACGTCTTCAATTTATGCATATACAAAAATCATTTTCCCGATTGTTTCAAAAAAGCAAAAGTCCTTCCTATCCACAAGAGAGGTGACAACTCAGACCCTGCAAACTACAGACCAATCTCAATCATTTCCTCTATTTCCAAACCTTTGGAAAAACACATGAACAAACACACATTACACCACCCTTAATACATACCACTTGCTTCATCCAAGACAGTCCGGGTTTCGACACAACCATTAATGCCACACAGCCCTAATCCACTTAGTTGATGACTAGCTAAATAGCATTAACAACAACAGATATTGTGGTGTCCTATTCATCGATTTCAAAAAAGCATTTGATGTGATAGATCATAACCTTCTTCTTAGAAAATTGAAATTGTATGGCTTATCCACAAAAACTCTTTCGCTTTTCCAGTCATATCTCACAAATAGGCAACAATGTGTGAAAATCAATACAACTTTCTCTTCATTTTAAACACTTTCCTATGGCGTCCCACAAGGCTCTATCTTGGGTCCCTTACTGTTCACAATTTAAATCAATGATCTTACCTCTCCATATCACATCCACATGTGAACTCTTTGCTGATGATACAACAATACACACAAAATCATTCTGATGTTACTGTTCTTGCACAAACTTTACATGAAAGTGCGAATGACCTCGTAAAATGGACTGAACTAAATCACATGTCGTCACCCTAAAAAAAACTAAATCCATGCTCATCACAACCAGGCAAAAAAAGACAAAATCTCACTATTAAGTTTCCTCCTGTACATCTTAAAGATGAACCTGTTGATAAGGTTACATACCTCAAAGTGCTAGGAATAACAATTGATAACAACATTAGTTGGCAAGCTCATATAACCTCACTGTGCAAAAAAAGTTTCACAGAAAAGTTTATCACTCTCCAAAATCAAACGCTTCCTCGACCTGCATTCACGCAAGCTCTTTTTCCAGTCTCATATTCAATCATACATAGACCATGGCTCTACTCTATGGGATTCTGCTAGTGCTAACACCCTCAAACCATTACTAAGCCTACACAAACGAGCACTCAAATCAGTCCTCCTAAAATCCAGTAGTCTTCTGGACTCAGACTATAAAAAGATTCAGGTTCTGCACCCTCCACATTAGTTCACAGATTCTCAATTAATTCCTCAAGGACTCTACCCAAACTTTATGTCCCTGTTCCTAGAATTGACTTATTCAAAACCAGTATAACATACTCAGGTTCCTGTCAATGGAACTCGCTCCCTGAATCAACCAAACAACACCAATGCATATCAACCTTCAAACACCATTATTTCAACCATCTTATGTGCCAGAATTTGCATACT
>JADBJO010006285.1:0-126198 GCA_016801955.1 Conus betulinus | reverse complement strand
TACATCGCCCCATTCATTGTGTGCTCGAAAATTGTGGAAATGGATTAACTGAGTTTTGGTACTTGAGAAGGTAAACCCGTTTCCTCGGCCCATGTTGGATCTTGTTGACACAAAGTTGGAGTCGACGCTGTGCGCTGGCGTAAGAAGCTCCAACTGCGTACAGCGCGAAGTCGTCAACGAACAGAGAGGACTCAGAACCCTGGCTTACTGATTTCACAATGTCGTTGATTTTATGCTGAAAAGGGCAGGAGAAAGGATGCTCCCTTGAGGTACACCCAACTCCTGCCCATGGATGTCAGAGAGTGTGGTGCCAAACACGCACCTGGAACTGTCGATCAGCCAGAAAGTTTTGATAAACAGATAAGGATTCCTGATTTCCACGTGGTGTCATACGCTTTTTTCTAGGTCAAAAAAGATAGCGACCACATGCTGCTTATTGACAAAGGCGTTGCGGATGGTGGTTTTCCAGACGGACTAAATGGTCAACTGTCGAGTGGTACTTCCGGAACCCGCACTGTTCACTGGCCAAAAGGCCATCGGTTTCCAGCTTCCACATCAGATGGGAGTTGACCATCTTTTCCATCAGCTTACAGAGGCAGCTGGTCAGAGCTATTGGGCGATAGTTTGAAGGGTTTGGTAGGGTCCTTTCCAGGCTTAGGGGATTGGAATGATCAGGGCTTTCCGCCAGGAGGGCGGAAAGCACCCTGTGGTCCAGATATGGTTGTAGACTTTAAGAAGGGTCTGGAGACAGCTTTCTGGAAGATGTTTCAAAACCTGATAATGAATATCATCCAGACCAGGGGCAGAATCATTGCAGGTTTGCAAAGCTGATTTTAGTTTCATTGATTGAAAAAGGAAGATTGTAGGCTTCAGAGTTGTCTGATGTGAAATTGTATGAAGATTTCTCTCTGATTTGTTTGTTTCTTAAAAAGGCTGCAGATTTATTTGAAGATGAGGAGTTCTGTTGAATGGTGGAGGCCAGCAGATTGGCAACAGCTTGTTTGTCAGTTATCAGAGCATCGCAAGTTTCAGGTGATGAATGGAGGGGTTGGTGTTCTTCCTTTGATTTTTTCTGATGATGTTCCAAACTTTTTTTCTTTGAAGTTTTAGATGTCAGCCCGGAGCAGAAGTTTCTCCAAGACTGACGTTTACTGATTTTGAAAGTGTGTCTTGATTTGGCACGGAGTTTCTGATGGGCTCGAGCGTTGGGACCTGAAGGTGACATTGGAATACAGGTTTTAGCACAGTTTATCACAGTATTGGTCAGAGATTCTGCAGGGTCTGGACTCTGAGAATGTCAATTTCCTGGAGTTCCTTTGAAATATGGCTGCAAAAAACATTCCAATTTGCCTTCTTATAATTAAGATGTTGTGAGACAGAGGCGTTTTCAGTTAATATGGGTCTTAATAGAACAGGGAAATAGTCACTTCCGTGCAGATCGTTAAGGACAGACCATCGTAATCCAGGACCAGCGAGGGGTCACAAATCGACCAAATCTAAACACCAAATGAGCCTGTGGAGGAGTGGAGGCAAGTTGGAGCGCCATCGTTCAGACAACACAAATCAAAGTCTGAAAGGACATCTTCAAAAAGCAACCTCTGGATGACGAACTGACTCTACCCCAGAGATGACTGTGTCCATTGAAGTCATCCAACAGCAAAATGGTCGGTGAAGTTCTCCGACCAGACTGACAAGGTTCTGACGACAAAGAAGGCAACACCGTGCGACAGTCCCAATGTGGATGGTTGTGCAGGTTTGGAAAGAATATTAAAGCCAAAAGAGTGAAGTCTTCTGGCTTTGAATTTTTAGTTTCTTGAAGAGCTACGACGTAAGGTTTTAATGTTTGGCACAGAAGCTGCAGCTCCTCAAAGTTTGAATATAAGCCACGGATATTCCTAGGATTATTTTACTGTCCATGGTGCAGAGGATGAATAGGAGAGAAATCAGGTCATCTCCGAGTCATCGTCTGCACCCAATGGAGCGAATTTATTAGCAGTTGGACTGGACAGTTTTGGTCTTCAGACCTGCTGGCAGACTTGCTCACAGGTGAAGAAAGCCTGGATTTTGGAGATGTTGGAGGTTTCTTTCTCATCTCCACCATCTCCACACTCGGTTGAACTCCCTTGCCCGCACGGGCACTGCTCACAGAAGTTCGAGGAGGGAGGGCTGACTTTTAATCTGCCCAGCAGCAGAACGAGTAGACTGCTGGGCAGTCTGAGGGGTGGCGGATTTTTTACCTCCACCAGGGGCTCCCACTTTGGGCTTGGGAGGTGGTGGATTTGCTTCCAGAGTTAAACATTCTACCTCTCAATGTTTTGCTGAAAATAAATTCATTAGTCTGGCAGCAGAATGACGGGTTGAAACTTTCTTCACAGCCGAAGCATATGAAGACACTGTTGACGTCTGACTACCAAACAACTTGTTTGCGCGCTTCAAAGGAGGAGATTTTCTTTTCGGATTTACTCTTTGGATGGTGGACTCCTGGATCCAAACAGGGCAGCTGCGTGAAGAGGAGGGGTGGTCGCCACCGCAGTTTGCACAATGAGCCAGATCTGTACACGGCCCATCATGGGTTGCCTTGCAACAAACACCGCACACCTCCTCCCCAGAACAGCGATCTCTGACGTGTCCAAATTTCTGGCATTTGAAACATTGCATCAGAGACGGAACATATAGTTGGACACGGACATTCAAGTATCCTACTTTAATGACCGGAGGTAACAAAGGGTGCAGAATGTCAGAAAGAGGGTGTTGGTGGGGCACTCTTTCTACACCTTTTCAAAACCGTCACCCTATGCACCTCTGTCACACCTGGGATGCAAGTTCCGCCTGGATCTCTGCCTCTGAGACACCTCTAAGATCTGGGCATCGAATGACCTCCTTAGAGGAATTCAGCTGTTTATAGGGAGTCACCCGGATCTCTCTGTTGACCAGCTTTGTAGCTTTCAGCAGCTGCTCTGATTGTTTCTTATTTTTTTTGCACTGGATAAGACAAGGTACCATTTCGGAGTCGTTTTATGGACTGTGGCTCCTGCAATACCTCGGAAGCCCTTCTGTATTGCAAACGGGCTTAGTGCAGAAATTGGTTTGTCCTGCTCCGTACTTTCCATTATCAGCCAAGGGGACCAAAATCCTGATATCTTTCTTGTTTCTGTATCAGAACCTGAGTCCGCATAAGACTGCTGCGACGGCCTTCGTGAAATCAAATCGACTTTTTTTTTTGGGGTTGGGGGGGGGGAGGATTTTTTTGTGAAGAAGCCATTTTTGTATTTGTGAAATTTCATCTCTCTCTTACCCACCCACAATGGAGTCCAACTAAAGGGCCAGGGCCAAGAAGTCACTGTCTTGACCCCTTCCAGGCTTCAGGAGACATATACAACAGACAGAAACCCACCAGCCCTATCCCCCCTGATCATGCCCAACTCCCGGAACAGAGAGCTGAACACTGCAGGGGTTACCTTGGCCAGCCGGAGAACTGCCTGTCTTGACCCAGCCCCATGAAGGGGGAGCCAGTTAATACACTCGGGCCAGAGTGTACCTCCAGACAGAAAAAAGAGTGTGGAAAAGAAGACTTGAAGGGGAGACGAGGATAGAAAAGAGCCAAATAATAAAAGCAGAAAACAAGAAAAGGAGGAAAAGAGGGTTATTATTGGTCAGGATCCTCACCCTTAGCCTATCTGACATGGGATGGCCCTACCAGGGGCATCAACTCCTTACCACGTAACGTGACGTTGTACTTAGGCCAGACAGCAACTTGACTTTTCAGGCCTAGAAGCATTTTAAAATACTAGCCTATACTCAAGCATTGATGCCCCCGCCAGCAAAGCCTAAGGGATCACGAGACCGCGCAAGCCCTCTGACCACGGCAAGGTTGCAACCCCCGGAGGGAAATAACTGAGAAATCTGCACCAAAACACACACGCGCACACAACACACACACACATACAAATTATTCATATGTATGTGTGTGTGTGTGTGGTGTGTGTGTGTGCGTGCGTGCGTGCGTGCGTGCGTGTGGTGTGTGTGTGTGTGGTGCGCGGGGGGGGGGGGGGGCGTGTGTGTGTGTGTTGTGTAGTAGTAGTAGTAGTAGTTAGTAGAAGTAGGCCTCCGTCGGTCATAGCTGTACATGGATAGTGCATATCCGACCTAAGATTTGTGCCTGCCCAGGCTGTCTACTTGCTCCGAGTAGGTCGCTTGTGGCTGTAGAAACCGATACAAGAGTGGCAGTCTCTGTCACAATGGTCACACCTGTATGTTGACACTGGTTTGTTGGCTGTCATGCCCTTTCTGCGGGCTCGCTTTTCTGCTGCAGCAGCTGTCTTCGCCAATCTGCACCTGATTTCTTGAGAGTGCTTCTCCAGCTGTTGCGGTCTGCTGCGAGGTCCTCCCAGTACTCAGCGTTGATCTCAAGCGCCTTCATGTCTCGTTTGTAAACGTCTTTGTATCTCAGCTGTGGGCGGCCAAATTCTTCTCTACCCTGCGGCAAAATCTCTATAGAGGATGTCTTTTGGGATGCGACCATCTTCCATACGACGAACATGGCCCAGCCAACGCAGCAGACGCTGTCTCAGCATGGTATACAAGGTAGGGAGGCCAGCGCGAGACAGAACTTCTGTGTTGGTCATCCTGTCTTGCCAGGAGATGCCAAGTATATACGCCGGAGGTTTCTGAGATGGAACGATCGAGCCTTTTCTCCTGGCGAGCATGCGTGGTCAATGTCTCAATGCCATACAGCAAGGTGCTGAGAAACGCAGGCGTTGAACAGCCATCCTTGTGTTTGTGGCAGCTTGTAATTTGTAAACACTCTTTGTGTGAGGCGAGCAAGTGTTGTGGCTGTCTTTCGATCCTCTTGTCAATCTCAGTGTCAAGGGAGAGACGGTGGACCCAAGGCAAGTAAATTGATGGATGGCATCAAGTTCACAGTCATCTAAGGTGATGGTTGGCGGTGATGGCGTGTCTTGACCCAGGACATTTGTCTTCTTTACGCTGATAGACCAAAAAGTCTTTGCAGGCCTGGCAGAAAAGGGTCCATACGCGACTGAAAAAATCCCGTTGGGTGTGGGTCGCAATAGCGGCATCATCGGCAAACAGCTTATCTCCTGATGAGGGCTTCGCGGACCTTTGTCCTTGTTCTTAGGCGGGCGCGAGACTGAAAAGCCTACCATCTGATCTGGTCCGCAGTAGATCCCCTCTTGAGCTGTGCTGAATGCATGCCTCAGGAGGAGAGCAAAGAGATCCCAAAGAGGTTGGGGGCAAGGACACAGCTTTGTTTGACACTGCTGCGTATGTCGAAGGGTTTGGAGAGATTACCATTAAACTGCATAGTCCTTTTCATGTTACTATGTATATGTTGCGGATGCATGTGTGTGCGTGTGCGTGCGTGCGTGTGAATAATGTGTGTGTGTGAATAATGCCCCGTTATGTAGCTGAAAACCTATACACACACGTACGCGCACGCGCGCACACACACACACACACACACACACACACACACAAAGTGCATATACATAGTAACATGGAAAAGGACACACACAAACACACACACACACACACGCACACGCACACACATACAATTGTTCATGCATGTATATGAATAATTTCCCTCTATGTAGATGAAAACTATACACAATGTCAGCGCACATGCAAACTTTCTAATTCACATTAAATAAACAATAATATCGAATGTCAAACATGTGTATTCTCGAGCTTTTGAGTTAAAGGCTTTCACACATTGACAGGACAGTGGCCAGCATGAACACATGATGTTTTATGTTTTCGGCTATGATTGATTGCAAGAGTTTTTGGCGAATGTTAGAAACTTCACTGACACCTCGAGTGCAATTCTGCGGCGTTACCAAGGTGACGATATAAAACAGGCTCAGTCACTCACTTACCATTGTTTGTTCGTTAATAGAATCAATACTGTTGATGTACAGGGCCACTGCTATTTCCGTGCACCTGCCTGGACCAACAGTAACTGTATCATAAAATGTGTGAACGGGGTTGGGGGAGGTGAAGGCCAAACGAACAGACGGTTACACTTGCACTTTATCCACACAACAGCACGACCAAACGTAACACAAAAATGCAATATACGATGTACACAATGAGTTCATACACTTTTTGGTCACAAAACAAAAATCTTGTTCTCTAACATTTACTATAAGCCATGCAATGACCAAGAATCCTTATTATTGGCAGCAGCATTACAAAGTGGCACGCAGCAGCAATATCAGCAGCAGAAACACAACTGCAAACATTAATCTAATCTTTCCTCGTTTTCAAATAATCCCCAACATAAATAACATTCTTTCGAGACAGGACTCTATAACTTGCACTTTGTGTTCATTTTTACTTCACGTGAATATGTATTCTTCTGTGTGTGTGTGTGGTGGTGTGTGTGTGTGTGTGTGTGTGTACACACACATATATATATATCCACACACACACACGCATATATATATATATGTATATATATATATTATATATATATATACACACATGACACACACACACACACACAATTATAAAACAAAACTTGCTCTTACGTCTTAGAGTGAAGAAATAAGGGGAGATACGCATTCATATCTGCAGTGGCAGTTAATTTTGCCTGCCTAACAGTATGTGCTTAGAGGGTGAGTGGGGAATAATAACTGCTTCTCAAATGCATCTTCAGCAAATTATAGTCTCCAAGGAGGAGACATTCTCCAATGGGTAGGAAAACTCACTAACATTTAACTCCTGGTCAGATACCGGTTATTTCGAAACCTGATTGTTTCTCTCATCAGTGACCGCGGAAAGTGGTAAATTAACTTCTCTGCCTTTTCGGTTTTATGAGGAATGCTATCCCAGAATAAGGCTGGTGTGCAATAGCATAGTATGTTTGTTGAGTTTTCAACAAAAAAACAACCAAAGGTGCACCCAAGGTGCCACCCAAGAAGCAAAAAGAACAATCAAGAAAGATATATAAGTTTCCAAATATTTCGAGGCCTTGCGACTCTTCCTCAGTGGGACCTTTAATGACGAAATTTATCCTCCCATGCAGATTAATACGTCATAGATAAAACTACGTCATGGGTTAAGAGATCGAAAAAATCACAGGCCGGGTTATATATATATATATATATATATATAATATATATATATATATATATATATATATATATATATATATATATATGTATGTGTGTGTGTGATTTGCATAATGCATTTATCAGTTCTTCACTCTCTCTCTCTCTCTCTCTCTCTCTCACACACACACACACACACACATATATAATATATATATTATATATATATATATATATATGTGTGTGTGTGTGTGTGTGTGTGTGTGTGTGTTGTGTGTGTGTGTATAATGCTGAACAATTAAGTAGTGGGGGAAAACAAGTGCAGGTTAACAATTCTTCCATCATTATAGTAATGACTTGGCAAAGATTTGAAATTGAGAGGAAAAGAAAATAAAGATGAAGTAAATGGGAAAATGTATATCATAAATGTGAAAAACCCTTCACTAACTGCATGAGGAAACTATCGCAATCCCTCTCGAAGGCAGATCTATATGTATCGCCTGCTCCGAGGCCTTTCGTCCGCTGGATCGGACTCATCAGGGAGACACGGCTGATTGAGTCTGTGCTCTTGGCGTCAGATAGAGACACACCACAGTCCATAATTCCGTGGTGTTCTTACCGCCAAGGGTTCGAAAAAGAATCCAACAGCATCCCCAAAGCAGCCACTGAAAGGTAATAGAATTAAAAAAAACAAAAGTGTGGAGAGGAAAAAGTTGCTGAAAACTAAAAAAAACGCAAACACCAGTGGACTCTGCAAACAGCATATATATATATATATATAATATATATATATATGTATGGTAAAGTGGAAGGTAGACTCTACAGGATGCAGTGGAAGGTGGACTCTACAGGATGCAGTGGAAGGTGGACTCTACAGGGCGCAGTGGAGGGTGGACTCTACAGGGCGCAGTGGAGGGTGGACTCTGCAGTGTGCAGTGAGGAGTGGACTCTTCAGGGTGCAGTGGAAGGTGAGCTCTGCAGGGTGCAGTGAAGGGTGGGACTCTGCAGGGTGCTGTGGAAGGTGGACTATGCAGGGTGCAATGGAGAGTGGACTCTGCAGGATACATTGGAGAGTGATTCTGCATGCAGTGAAGGGTGGACTCTGCACAGCGCGGTGAATTGTGGACTCTGCAGGGTGCAGTGAATTGTGGACTCTGTGGTGTGCGGTGGAGGGTGGATTCCACAGGGTGCAGTGAAGGGTGGACTCTGCAGTGTGCAGTGGAAGGTGGACTCTGCAGTGTGCGTGGAGGGTGGACTCTGCAGGGTGCAGTGTGAAGGGTGGACTCTGCAATGTGCAGTGGATGGTGGACTCTGCAGGGTGCGGTGGAGGGTGGACTCTGCAGGGTGCAGTGGAGGGTGGACTCTGCAGGGTGCGGTGGTGGAGGTGGACTCTGCAGGGTGCAGTGGAGTATGGACTCTGCAGGGTGCGGTGAAGGGTGGACTCTGCAGGGTGCAGTGGAGGGGTGGACTCTGCAGGGTGCAGTGGAGGGTGGACTCTGCAGGGTGCAATGGAGGGTGGACTCTGCAGGGTGCAGTGAAGGGTGGACTCTACAGGGTGCGGTGAAGGGTGGACTCTGCAGGGTGTGCGGAGGGTGGACTCTGCAGGGTGCAGTGGAGGGGTGGACTCTGCAGGGTGCAGTGGAGGGTGGACTCTGCAGGGTGCAGTGGAGGGTGGACTCTGCAGGGTGCAGTGGAGGGTGGACTCTGCAGGGTGCAGTGAAGGGTGGACTCTGCAGGGGTGCAGTGGAGGGGGGACTCTGCAGGGTGCAGTGAAGGGTGGACTCTGCAGGGTGCAGTGGAGGGTGGACTCTACAGGTGGTGCAGTGAAGGGTGGACTCTGCAGGGTGAAGGTGGAGGGTGGGACTCTGCAGGGTGCAGTGAAGGGTGGACTCTACAGGGTGCGGTGGAGGGTGGACTCTGCAGGGTGCAGTGAAGGGTGGACTCTACAGGGTGCGGTGGAGGGTGACTCTGCAGGGTCCAGTGAGGGGTGGACTCTGCAGGGTGCAGTGAGGGGTGGACTCTGCAGGGTGCAGTGAAGGGTGGACTCTACAGGGTGCAGTGAAGGGTGGACTTTGCAGGGTGCAGTGAAGGGTGGGACTCTGCAGGGTGCGGTGGAGGGTGGACTCTGCAATGTGCAGTGAGTGGAGGATTAACTCTGCAATATGCGGTGGAGGGTGGACTCTGCTGGGTGGGGTTAGGTGTGGACTCCACAGGGTGCAGTAAAGAGTGTGCTTTGCAGGGTGCAGTGAAGGGTGGGCGCTGCAGGGTGCAGTGAGGGGTGGCGCTCTGCAGGGTGCAGTGAGGGTGGATTCCACAGGGTGCAGTGAAGGGTGGACTCTGCAGGATGCGGTCAGGGGTGGACTCTGTAGGGTGCAGTGGGTGGTGGGCTCTGCAGGGTGCAGTGAGGAATGAAGAGATGTAAGTACAATCGGTTCCTGAAAAAGCCTTTTGAAAGGCGAAAGCTTGGAATAAAAAAATGAACTCTGTGGGCGGTGGTGGACGACGTATTGTTCATCAATATATATATATATATATATATATATATATATATATGTGTGTGTGTGTGTGTGTGTGTGTATGATTATAAACAAAGCTTGCTCTTATGCCTTAGATTGAAGAAATAGGGGAGATAGGCATTCATATCTGCAGTGGTGGATAATTCTGCCTAACTAATAGTATGTGCTTGAGTGAGTGAATGGAGAATAATGAATGCTTCTCACAATGAGCTTTCGGCAGGCTTATAGTCTCCAAGGGGGAGACAATCTCCAAAGGGGAGGAAACTCACTAACATAATGCCTGGTCAGATACCATGTGTGTGTGTGTGTGTGTGTGTGTGTGTGTGTGTGTTGCAATGACTGGAAAAAATATTAAAAATTGCTGGAATGGTGCTCAGTTACTTACGCTTGGACTTTAGTTTATTATACTTCAGTGCCTTGCGGATTCATTCCTAGAACTGGCCCTCAGCACTGGTCTTAAGATGTTATCTTTTTTTATATTTTTCTACTTTTCACAAGAAAATGTAGCTTATTTTGTTGTTTCATAATTTTGTTTTGCTTCTTAGGTGGGACTGTAGGTGGGTTTTTTGAAAATTCACAAACATACTATGGAACTGCACACCAGCCTTTTTCTGGGATAGCATTCTGCTTAAATCTAAAAAGGCAGAGATCAATTTAAACTTTCCGAGGTAACCGAGAAGACATAATCAGGTTTCGAAATACCGGTATTTGACCAAAAGATATAATATATCAGTTAGTTTCCATCCATTTGGAAATTGTTTTCTCTTTGGAAACTATAAGCTTGCAGAAGGCTCATATTGAGAAGCATTTATTATCTCGCCATTCATACACTTAAGCACGTAACTGTTAGACAGACAGAATTATATCACTTAAGCTGTGAAAGCATATCTCCAGCTATTTATACACACACACAATATCAGGCTGTCACCACATTAAAATTAACTCACAGGTCATTCATTCGCACAATTCCTTGAAATACATCGTCTAAAAACTCAACCAAAACTTTGTTAAAAATCTTCCACTGTAAAATATCAGATCCAATGAAAAATGTTATCTCTTTCAAGAACTCAAAGATCGCGTCAGGCGGAACATCTCTGAACAAGATTTTTCATGAATCTGCTGTAAAATGTTTGTGTCTCACATCGTGCAAGTCCCAACACACTCAAAGAATATGTTTCATTGTGAGTGGCACATGACATGGAATGCACCACGGAGCTTCTTCACTCTTTAAAAGGTATGAATGGGTAAATACGAATGGCCGGTGTGCAGCCGGCATAGAACTGTTTTTCTTCTTTACGACCACCAGATGAAGATGAGAGGAATCTCCTTTAGGTTTGGACGGATCTGAAAGAGTTTGTTATTCGTCTGTGTATTCCAATCCTCCTGCCAGAGGTCTCTGACATAATCGTTAATTTTGGGTTTCAGATCTGAGCACGGGATATTTATGTTGGACAATTTTCTCTCTTATGGCATTCTTGGCCAAACGATCAACCATTTCATTCCCTCCGATGCCAACATGACCAGAACCAAAGCCAGAATAATGTTGTAACCCTCCACTTTCAACTTGGTAAAAAGTTCAAAGAAGTGTAAAACGTTCGGGATGCTGGAGGTTACGGCCAGCTATGGCCTCCAAGCTGACAGCGAATCTGACAGAACAGAAAGTCCCTCTTCGTAGATTGCGAGATTATCCTCAGTGCCAGAAACAGAGCTGTAACTTCAGCAGAGTAAAGCAGAAGCATCTGAAGGAATGTGTTCTAACAGTATTTGAGAAGGAGCGCCAGGGCAGTAGGCTGCACAGGCCACTCCATCTTCAGACTTGGAACCGTCAGTGAACATTTTCTGACAGGATGGGAATTTGGAACAGAGGTCAGCATATAAAGCCTTGTATGCCAGAGAGCTGGTGGACTCTTTGCGAAAAGCTGCAAGATCAAAACGAATCTCTGGTGTGAAAAAGGTCCACAGAGGTTGATCTTGAAACTTGGAAAAATCGGACACAATTCCTAGGTCTAGACCTGCATTCCGCGCATGAGGCTGCATACGAAGTCCAAACGGCGGAATACAGTTAGAGTTGTTTTCGAATTTTCTTTGGAACTGAGGGTCAAACACACAGTCATAGGCAGGATTTTCCGGTTCCAGAACAGTCTGATATAGTAATTTAAAGACACTTTCAGCCTGCGGTTGGACAGTGAGGGTTCACATGCCTCTGCGTACAGGCTGTACACAGGGGTGGTGCGGAATGCTCCAAGACAGAGACGAAGCCCTTGATGGTGGATAGGGTTCAAGAGTTTGAGGTAAGATGGTCTTGCAGAGCCGTACACAGCACAACCACAGTCCAGTTTGGAACGGACCAAGGCTCTGTAGAGGTGCAGCAGAGTTTTCTTATCAGCGCCCAGTCAGAGTGTGCTACGACCCGCAGAATATTCAGAGCTTTCTGGCAAGAAGTTTTGAGGTTTTTAATGTGGCTGAGAAAGTTGAGTTTTTAGTCAAAAACAACTCATAAGAATTTGGCCTCTCTGACAGCTGGAATGGGAGATTTCCCTATTTGAATTACAGGATCTGGAAAAAACTGACGAAAATTATGGAAGTGAATGCCCTGTGTCTTCATAGAAGAAAAAGTGAAGCTGTTTTCATCCGCCCACTGATGAATTTTATCCACACAAAGCTGGAGCCTGCGCTGGACACTCGGGTACAGGCTTCCAGTTGCATAAACAGCAAAATCATCACAAAACAATGAATAGTCTGAACCCTGTTGAACGGATTTAACAATGTTGTTAATCTTGATGCTAAAGAGGGCAGGAGACAGTATGCTGCCTTGTGGAACACCCCACTCCTGCTCATGAACATCAGAGAGAGTGGTGCCAACCCGACCTGAAACTATCGGTCTGCCAAAAAAAAGTTGAATGAAAAGTGGAAGATGATCCCGAAATCCAAGATCATGGAGATCATGTAGTATCCCCAAACTTCCAGGTGGTATCGTAGGCCTTCTCCAAGTCGAAGAAAATAGCCATTGCGTGTTGTTTGTTTAGAAAGGCATTCCGAAGCATAGATTCTAGACGAATCAAATGGTCTACTATAGTCCGATGTTTGCGGAAACCACACTGTTTCTTTCGCCAAAAGGCCCGTCGGTTTTGAGTTTCCACCATCAATTTACAGACACAGCTGGTCAAAGCTATCGGTCGGTAGTTTGATGGGTTAGAAAGATCTTTTCCAGGTTCTTGCAACGATTCCTCTCCGGGTACAGATGAAATTTATTATAAACTTTTGAAACATCTTCCGCAAAAAAGGTCTGCACATCCTGCTACATGTATACAACCATGTATGGACTACTGGATTCTTTCCACCTTCTTGGCGAAAAGCCCTTATCATTCCCATTCCCAACCTGGAAAAGATCTTTCTAACCCCTCAAACTACCGACCGATAGCTTTGACCAGCTGTGTCTGTAAATTGATGGAGAAAATGGTCAATGCTAGACTCATGTGGAAACTCAAAACCGACGGCCTTTTGGCGAAAGAACAGTGTGGTTTCCGCAAACATCGGACTATAGTAGACCATTTGATTCGTCTAGAATCTATGCTTCGGAATGCCTTTCTAAACAAACAACACGCAATGGCTATTTTCTTCGACTTGCAGGGTCCGGGTTGGCACCACTCTCTCTGATGTTCATGAGCAGGAGTTGGGTGTTCCACAAGGGAGCATACTGTCTCCTGCCCTCTTTAGCATCAAGATTAACAACATTGTTAAATCAGTTCAACAGGGTTCAGAGACTGCTCATTGTTTGTGGATGATTTTGCTGTCTATGCAACTGGAAGCCTGTACCCGAGTGTCCAGCGCAGGCTCCAGCTTTGTGTGGATAAAATTCATCAGTGGGCGGATGAAAACAGCTTCACTTTTTCTCCTACAAAGACACAGTGCATTCACTTCCATAATTTTCGTCAGTTTTTTTTTTTTCCAGATCCTGAAATTCAAAATAGGAAAATCTCCATTCCAGCTGTCAGAGAGGCCAAATTCTTATGAGTTATTTTGACCAAAAACTCAACTTTCTCAGCCACATTAAAAACCTCAAAACTTCTTGCCAGAAAGCTCTGAATATTCTGCGGGTCGTAGCACACACACTGACTGGGGCGCTGATAAGAAAACTTTGCTGCACCTCTACAGAGCCTTGGTCCGTTCCAAACTGGACTGTGGTTGTGCTGTGTACGGCTCTGCAAGACCATCTTACCTCAAACTCTTGGACCCTATCCACCATCAAGGGCTTCGTCTCTGTCTTGGAGCATTCCGCACCACCCCTGTGTACAGCCTGTACGCAGAGGCAGGTGAACCCTCACTGTCCAACCGCAGGCTGAAAGTGTCTTTAAATTACTATATCAGACTGTTCTTGGAACCGGAAAATCCCTGCCTATGACTGTGTGTTTGACCCTCAGTTCCAAAGAAAATTCGAAAACAACTCTAACTGTATTCCGCCGTTTGGACTTCGTATGCAGCCTCATGCGCGGAATGCAGGTCTAGACCTAGGAATTGTGTCCGATTTTTCCAAGTTTCCAGAAACCTCTGTGGACCTTTTTCACACCAGAGATTCGTTTTGATCTTGCAGCTTTTCGCAAAGAGTCCACCAGCTCTCTGGCATACAAGGCTTTATATGCTGACCTCTGTTCAAATTCCCCATCCTGTCAGAAAATTTTCACTGACGGTTCCAAGTCTGAAGATAGAGTGGCCTGTGCAGCCTACTGCCCTGGCGCTCCTTCTCAAATACTGTTAGAACACATTCCTTCTGATGCTTCCGCTTACTCTGCTGAAGTTACAGCTCTGTTTCTGGCACTGAGGATAATCTCGCAATCTACGAAGAGGGACTTTGTGGTTCTGTCAGATTCGCTGTCAGCTTTGGAGGCCATAGCTGGCCGTAACCTCCAGCATCCCGAACGTTTTACACTTCTTCGAACTTTTTACCAAGTTGAAAGTGGAGGGTTACAACATTATTCTGGCTTTGGTTCCTGGTCATGTTGGCATCGGAGGGAATGAAATGGTTGATCGACTGGCCAAGAATGCCATAAGAGAGAAAATTTCCAACATAAATATCCCGTGCTCAGATCTGAAACCCAAAATTAACAATGATGTCAGAGACCTCTGGCAGGAGGATTGGAATACATTGACGAATAACAAACTCTTTGAGATCCGTCCAAACCTAAAGGAGATTCTCTCATCTTCATCTGGTGGTCGTAGGGAAGAAACAGTTCTATGCCGGCTGCACACCGGCCATTCGTATCTTACCCATTCATACCTTTTAAAGAGTGAAGAAGCTCCGTGTTGTATTCCATGTCATGTGCCACTCACAGTGAAACATATTCTTTGAGTGTTGGGACTTGCACGATGTGAGACACAAACATTTTACAACAGATTCCATGAAAATCTTGTTCAGATATGCTCCGTCTGACACGATCTTTGAGTTCTTGAAAGAGATTAACATTTTTCATTGGATCTGATATTTTACAGTGGAAAGATTTTTAACAAGTTTTGGTTGAGTTTTTAGACGATGTATTTCAAGGAATTGTGCGAATGAATGACCTGTGAGTTAATTTTAATGTGACAGCCCTGATATGGCCCTTTGCGGTCGGCTGGGCTATAAGCAACATTATCTTATTTTATCTCTTCATGATGCTGATTTAACCATGACCGAATTTGTCCAATGTCTTGAAGAGCGGAAGGATACCAGAGTAATATATTTCAACTTTGTTAATGGCATGATGTTGTCTCGCGTTACATAAGAACGAAGCGTGACTGGAGAATAAGCATATTTATTATTTGATCAGACTTTTTGGTTGGCAGATTTTTACACACACACACACACACACACACACACACACATATATATATATATATATATGTGTGTGTGTGTGTGTGTGTGTGTGTGTGTATAAAATAGCTGGAGATATGCTTTCACACAGCTTAAGTGATATAATTCTGTCTGTCTAACAGTTACGTGCTTAAGTGTATGAATGGCGAGATAATAAATGCTTCTCAATATGAGCCTTCTGCAAGCTTATAGTTTCCAAAGAGAAAACAATTTCCAAATGGATGGAAACTAACTGATATATTATATCTTTTGGTCAAATACCGGTATTTCGAAACCTGATTATGTCTTCTCGGTTACCTCGGAAAGTTTAAAAATGATCTCTGCCTTTTTAGATTTAAGCAGAATGCTATCCCAGAAAAAGGCTGGTGTGCAGTTCCATAGTATGTTTGTTGAATTTTCAAAAAAACCCACCTACAGTCCCACCTAAGAAGCAAAACAAAATTATGAAACAACAAAATAAGCTACATTTTCTTGTGAAAAGTAGAAAAATATAAAAAAAAAGATACATCTTAAGACAAGTGCTGAGGGCCAGTTCTAGGAATGAATCCGCAAGGCACTGAAGTATAATAAACTAAAGTCCAAGCGTAAGTAACTGAGCACCATTCCAGCAATTTTTAATATTTTTTCCAGTCATTGCAACACACACACACACACACACACACACACACACACACACACATGGTATCTGACCAGGCATTATGTTAGTGAGTTTCCTCCCCTTTGGAGATTGTCTCCCCCTTGGAGACTATAAGCCTGCCGAAAGCTCATTGTGAGAAGCATTCATTATTCTCCATTCACTCACTCAAGCACATACTATTAGTTAGGCAGAATTATCCACCACTGCAGATATGAATGCCTATCTCCCCTATTTCTTCAATCTAAGGCATAAGAGCAAGCTTTGTTTATAATCATACACACACACACACACACACACACACATATATATATATATATATATATATATATATATATATATATGATGAACAATACGTCGTCCACACCGCCCACAGAGTTCATTTTTTTTATTCAAGCTTTCGCCTTTCAAAAGGCTTTTTCAGGAACCGATTGTACTTACATCTCCTTGGCAGCAATGACAACAATACTATTGATGTCACAGTAGATATGCATCAATTTAGAAAACGACGTCAGAGTCCACCCCCATTACTACACCCTGCGGAGTTCATTCCTCACTGCACCCTGCAGAGCCCCACCCACCCACTGCACCCTACAGAGTCCACCCCTGACCGCATCCTGCAGAGCCCAGCAGAGTCCACCCTCCACCGCATATTGCAGAGTTAATCCTCCACTCACTGCACATTGCAGAGTCCACCCTCCACCGCACTCTGCAGAGTCCACCCTTCACTGCACCCTGCAAAGTCCACCCTTCACTGCATTCTGTAGAGTCCACCCTTCACTGGACCCTGCAGAGTCCACCCCTCACTGGACCCTGCAGAGTCCACCCCTCACTGGGACCCTGCAGAGTCCAGCCTCCACCGCACCCTGTAGAGTCCACCCTTCACTGCATCCTGCAGAGTCCACCCTCCACCGCACCCTGTAGAGTCCACCCTTCACTGCACCCTGCAGAGTCCACCCCTCACTGGACCCTGTAGAGTCCACCCTTCACTGCACCCTGTAGAGTCCACCTCCACCACCGCACCCTGTAGAGTCCCACCCACCCTCACCACCACCCTGCAGAGTCCACCCTCCACTGCACCCTGCAGAGTCCACCCTTCACTGCACCCTGCAGAGTCCACCCTCCACTGCACCCTGCAGAGTCCACCCTTCACTGCACCCTGCAGAGTCCACCCTCCACTGCACCCTGCAGAGTCCACCCTCCACTGCACCCTGCAGAGTCCACCCTCCACTGCACCCTGCAGAGTCCACCCTTCACCCTCACCCTGCAGAGTCCACCCTTCACTGCACCCTGCAGAGTCCACCCTCCACCACACCCTGCAGAGTCCACCCTCCACTGCACCCCTGCAGAGTCCACCCTCCCCTCATGCACCCCTGCAGAGTCCACCCTTCACACTCACCCTGTAGAGTCCACCCTCCACTGCACACTGCTGCAGAGTCCCACCTCCACCGCACCCTGTAGAGTCCACCCTCCTCTGCAGTGGAGTCCACCCTCCACCGCACGCAGAGTCCACCCTCCACTGCACCCTGCAAGAGTCCACCCTTCACTGCACCCTGCAGAGTCCACCCTCCACCGCACACTGCAGAGTCCACCTTCCACTGCACCCTGCAGAGTCCACCCTTCACTGCACCCTGTGGAATCCACCCTCCACCGCACACCACAGAGTCCACCCTTCACTGCACCCTGCAGAGTCCACATTCACCGCGCTGTGCAGAGTCCACCCTTCACTGCATCCCTGCAGAGTACACCGTACACCGCAGAGCCCACCCTCACCCTCCAATGCATACTGCAGAGTCCAAGCACCCTGAATAGTCCACCTTCCACAGCACCCTGCAGAATCCACTCTCCAATGTATCTGCAGAGTCCACTCTCCATTGCACCCTGAATAGTCCACCTTCCACAGCACCCTGCAGAGTCCACCCTTCACTGCACCCTGCAGAGCTCACCTTCCACTGCACTGCCCTGAAGAGTCCACTCCTCACTGCACACTGCAGAGTCCCTCTCCACACTTTTGTTTTGTTTAATTCTATTACCTTTCAGTGGCTGCTTTGGGGGTGCTGTTGGATTCTTTTTCGAACCCTTGGCGGTCGGAACACCACAGAATTATGGACTGTGGTGTGTCTCTATCTGACGCCAAGAGCACAGACACAATCAGCCGTGTCTCCCTGATGAGTCCGATCCAGCGGACGAAAGGCCTCGGAGCAGGCGATACATATAGATCTGCCTTCGAGAGGGATTGCGATTGCGATAGTTTCCTCATGCAGCTAGTGAAGGGTTTTCATATTTATGATATACATTTTCCCATTTACTTCATCTTTATTTTCTTTTTTCTCAATTTCAAATCTTTGCCAAGTCATTACTATAATGATGGAAGAATGTTAACCTGCACTTGTTTCCCCCCACTACTTATTGATTTTCTTTTGCTTCTTGGGTGGCACCTTTGGTTGTTTTTTTGTTGAAAACTCAACAAACATACTATGCTATTGCACACCAGCCTTATTCTGGGATAGCATTCCTCATAAACCGAAAAGGCAGAGAAGTTAATTTACCACTTTCCGCGGTCACTGATGAGAAACAATCAGGTTTCGAAATACCGGTATCTGACCAGGAGTTAAATGTTAGTGAGTTTCCTACCCATTTGGAGAATGTCTCCTCCTTGGAGACTATAATTTGCTGAAGATGCATTTGAGAAGCAGTTATTATTCCCCACTCACCCTCTTAAGCACATACTGTTAGGCAAAATTAACTGCCACTGCAGATATGAATGCGTATCTCCCCTTATTTCTTCACTCTAAGACGTAAGAGCAAGTTTTGTTTTATAATTGTGTGTGTGTGTGTGTGTGTGTGTGTGTGTATATATATATATATATATTATATATATACATATATATATATATATGCGTGTGTGTGTGTGGATATATATATATGTGTGTGTACACACACACACACACACACACACACACACACACACACACAGAAGAATACATATTCACGTGAAGTAAAAATGACACAAAGTGCAAGTTATAGAGTCTGTCTCGAAAGAATGTTATTTATGTTGGGGATTATTTGAAAACGAGGAAAGATTAGATTAATGTTGCAGTTGTGTTTCTGCTGCTGATATTGCTGCTGCGTGCCACTTTGTAATGCTGCTGCCAATAATAAGGATTCTTGGTCATTGCATGGCTTATAGTAAATGTTAGAGAACAAGATTTTTGTTTTGTGACCAAAAAGTGTATGAACTCATTTGTGTACATCGTATATTGCATTTTTGTGTTACGTTTGGTCGTGCTGTTGTGTGGATAAAGTGCAAGTGTAACCGGTCTGTTCGTTTGGCCTTCACCTCCCCCAACCCCGTTCACACATTTTATGATACAGTTACTGTTTGTCCAGGCAGGTGCACGGAAATAGCAGTGGCCCTGTACATCAACAGTATTGATTCTATTAACGAACAAACAATGGTAAGTGAGTGACTGAGCCTGTTTTATATCGTCACCTTGGTAACGCCGCAGAATTGCACTCGAGGTGTCAGTGAAGTTTCTAACATTCGCCAAAAACTCTTGCAATCAATCATAGCCGAAAACATAAAACATCATGTGTTCATGCTGGCCACTGTCCTGTCAATGTGTGAAAGCCTTAACTCAAAAGCTCGAGAATACACATGTTTGACATTCGATATTATTGTTTATTTAATGTGAATTAGAAAGTTTGCATGTGCGCTGACATTTGTATAGTTTTCATCTACATAGAGGGAAATTATTCATATACATGCATGAACAATTGTATGTGTGTGCGTGTGCGTGTGTGTGTGTGTGTGTGTGTGTGTCCTTTTCATGTTACTATGTATATGCACTTTGTGTGTGTGTGTGTGTGTGTGTGTGTGTGTGCGCGCGTGCGCGTACGTGTGTGTATAGTTTTCAGCTACATAACGGGGCATTATTCACACACACACACACACACGCACGCACGCACACGCACACACATGCATATACATAGTAACATGAAAAGGACTATGCAGTTTAATGGTAATCTCTCCAAACCCTTCGACATACGCAGCAGTGTCAAACAAAGCTGTGTCCTTGCCCCCAACCTCTTTGGGATCTTCTTTGCTCTCCTCCTGAGGCATGCATTCAGCACAGCTCAAGAGGGGATCTAACTGCGGACCAGATCAGATGGTAGGCTTTTCAGTCTCGCCCGCCTAAGAACAAGGACAAAGGTCCGCGAAGCCCTCATCAGGAGATAAGCTGTTTGCCGATGATGCCGCTATTGCGACCCACACCCAACGGGATTTTTTCAGTCGCGTATGGACCCTTTTCTGCCAGGCCTGCAAAGATTTTGGTCTATCAGCGTAAAGAAAGACAAATGTCCTGGGTCAAGACACGCCATCACCGCCAACCATCACCTTAGATGACTGTGAACTTGATGCCATCCATCAATTTACTTGCCTTGGGTCCACCGTCTCTCCCTTGACACTGAGATTGACAAGAGGATCGGAAAGACAGCCACAACACTTGCTCGCCTCACACAAAGAGTGTTTACAAATTACAAGCTGACCACAAACACAAGGATGGCTGTTCAACGCCTGCGTTCTCAGCACCTTGCTGTATGGCATTGAGACATTGACCACGCATGCTCGCCAGCCAGGAAAAGGCTCGATTCGTTCCATCTCAGAAACCTCCGGCGTATACTTGGCATCTCCTGGCAAGACAGGATGACCAACACAGAAGTTCTGTCTCGCGCTGGCCTCCCTACCTTGTATACCATGCTGAGACAGCGTCTGCTGCGTTGGCTGGGCCATGTTCGTCGTATGGAAGATGGTCGCATCCCAAAAGACATCCTCTATAGAGAGTTTGCCGCAGGGTAGTGAAGAATTGGCCGCCCACAGCTGAGATACAAAGACGTTTACAAACGAGACATGAAGGCGCTTGAGATCAACGCTGAGTACTGGGAGGACCTCGCAGCAGACCGCAACAGCTGGAGAAGCACTCTCAAGAATCAGGTGCAGATTGGCGAAGACAGCTGCTGCAGCAGAAAGCGAGCCCGCAGAAAGGGCATGACAGCCAACAAACCAGTGTCAACATACAGGTGTGACCATTGTGACAGAGACTGCCACTCTTGTATCGGTTTTCTACAGCCACAAGCGACGCTACTCGGAGCAAGTAGACAGCCTGGGCAGGCACAAATCTTAGGTCGGATATGCACTATCCATGTACAGCTATGACCGACGGAGGCCTACTTCTACTAACTACTACTACTACTACTACACACACACACACACACACGCCCCCCCCCCCCCCCCCCGCACGCACACACACACACACACACGCACGCACGCACGCACGCACGCACACACACACACACACACACACACACACACACATACATATGAATAATTTGTGTGTGTGTGTGTGTGTGCGCGTGTGTGTTTTGGTGCAGATTTCTCAGTTATTTCCCTCCCGGGGTTGCAACCTTGCCGTGGTCAGAGGGCTTGCGCGGTCTCGTGATCCCTTAGGCTTTGCTGGCGGGGGCATCAATGCTTGAGTATAGGCTAGTATTTTAAAATGCTTCTAGGCCTGAAAAGTCAAGTTGCTGTCTGGCCTAAGTACAACGTCACGTTACGTGGTAAGGAGTTGATGCCCCTGGTAGGGCCTCCCATGTCAGATAGGCTAAGGGTGAGGATCCTGACCAATAATAACCCTCTTTCCTCCTTTTCTTGTTTTCTGCTTTTATTATTTGGCTCTTTTCTATCCTCGTCTCCCCTTCAAGTCTTCTTTTCCACACTCTTTTTTCTGTCTGGAGGTACACTCTGGCCCGAGTGTATTAACTGGCTCCCCCTTCATGGGGCTGGGTCAAGACAGGCAGTTCTCCGGCTGGCCAAGGTAACCCCTGCAGTGTTCAGCTCTCTGTTCCCGGGAGTTGGGCATGATCAGGGGGGATAGGGCTGGTGGGTTTCTGTCTGTCTGTTGTATATGTCTCCTGAAGCCTGGAAGGGGTCAAGACAGTGACTTCTTGGCCCTGGCCCTTTAGTTGGACTCCATTGTGGGTGGGTAAGAGAGAGATGAAATTTCACAAATACAAAAATGGCTTCTTCACAAAAAAAAAAATCCTCCCCCCCCCCAACCCCAAGGGAAAAAAAAAGTCGATTTGATTTCACGAAGGCCGTCGCAGCAGTCTTATGCGGACTCAGGTTCTGATACAGAAACAAGAAAGATATCAGGATTTTGGTCCCCTTGGCTGATAATGGAAAGTACGGAGCAGGACAAACCAATTTCTGCACTAAGCCCGTTTGCAATATAGAAGGGCTTCCGAGGTATTGCAGGAGCCACAGTCCATAAAACGACTCCGAAATGGTACCTTGTTTATCCAGTGCAAAAAATAAGAAACAATCAGAGCAGCTGCTGAAAGCTACAAAGCTGTTCAACAGAGAGATCCGGGTGACTCCCTAAAAACAGCTGAATTCCTCTAAGGAGGTCATTCGATGCCCAGATCTTAGAGGTGTCTCAGAGGCAGAGATCCAGGCGGAACTTGCATCCTAGGGTGTGACAGAGGTGCATAGGATGACGGTTTTGAAAAGGTGTAGAAAGAGTGCCCACCAACACCCTCTTTCTGACATTCTGCAACCCTTTGTTACCTCCGGTCATTAAAGTAGGATACTTGAATGTCCGTGTCCAACTATATGTTCCGTCTCTGATGCAATGTTTCAAATGCCAGAAATGTGGACACGTCAGAGATGGCTGTTCTGGGGAGGAGGTGTGCGGTGTTTTGTTGCAAGGCAACCCATGATGGGCCGTGTACAGATCAGACTCATTGTGCAAACTGCGGTGGCGACCACCCCTCCTCTTCACGCAGCTGCCCTGTTTGGATCCAGGAGTCCACCATCCAAAGAGTAAAATCCGAAAAGAAAATCTCCTCCTCTGAAGCGCGCAAACAAGTTGTTGGTAGTCAGACGTCAACAGTGTCTTCATATGCTTCGGCTGTGAAGAAAGTTTCAACCCGTTCATTCTGCTGCCAGACTAATGAATTTATTTTCAGCAAAACATTGAGAGGTAGAATGTTTAACTCTGGAAGCAAATCCACCACCTCCCAGCCCAAAGTGGGAGCCCCTGGTGGAGGTAAAAAATCCGCCACCCCTCAGACTGCCCAGCAGTCTACTCGTTCTGCTGCTGGGCAGATTAAAAAGTCAGCCCTCTCTCCTCGAACTTCTGTGAGCAGTGCCCGTGCGGGCAAGGGAGTTCAACCGAGTGTGGAGATGGTGGAGATGAGAAAGAAACCTCCAACATCTCCAAAATCCAGGCTTTCTTCACCTGTGAGCAAGTAGGCCAGCAGGTCTGAAGACCAAAAACTGTCCAGTCCAACCTGCTAATAAATTCGCTCCATTGGGTGCAGACGATGACTCGGAGATGACCTGATTTCTCTCCTATTCATCCTCTGCACCATGGACAGTAAAATAATCCATAGGAATATCCGTGGCTTATATTCAAACTTTGAGGAGCTGCAGCTTCTGTGCCAAACATTAAAACCTTACGTCGTAGCTCTTCAAGAAAACTAAAATTCAAAGCCAGAAGACTTCACTCTTTTTGGCTTTAATATTCTTTCCAAACCTGCACAACCATCCACATTGGGACTGTCGCACGGTGTTGCCCTTCTTTGTCGTCAGAACCTTGTCAGTCTGGTCGGAGAACTTCACCGACCATTTTTGCTGTTGGATGACTTCAATGGACACAGTCATCTCTGGGGTAGTGTCAGTTCGTCATCCAGAGGTTTGCTTTTTGAAGATGTCCTTTCAGACTTTGATTTGTGTTGTCTGAACGATGGCGCTCCAACTTGCCTCCACTCCTCCACAGGCTCATTTTGGTATTTAGATTTGTCGATTTGTGACCCCTCGCTGGTCCTGGACAACGAGTGTCTGTCCTTAACGATCTGCACGGAAGTGACTATTTCCCTGTTCTATTAAGACCCATATTAACTGAAAACGCCTCTGTCTCACAACATCTTAATTATAAGAAGGCAAATTGGAATGTTTTTGCAGCCAATATTTCAAAGGAACTCCAGGAAATTGACATTCTTCAGAGTCCAGACCCTGCAGAATCTCTGAAAATACTGTGATTAACTGTGTTAAAACCTGTATTCCAATGTCTTCCGACAAACCCCAACTGCCCAAAACAGGCTGGTTTAATTCTGATTGCCAACACATCTCAAAAGTACGCAAACGGGCTCGGCGTCGGGTATTCCAAAGACCTTCAGGTCCCAACGCTTGAGCCCATCAGAAACTCCGTGCCAAATCAAGACACACTTTCGCAATCAGTAAACGCTAGTCTTGGAGAAACTTCTGCTCGGGGCTGACATCTAAAGCTTCAAACAAAAAAGTTTGGAAGATCATCAGAAAAAATCAAACGGAAGAACACTAACCCCTCCATTCATCACCTAAAATTGCCGATGCTCTGATAACTGATAAACAAGCTATTGCCAGTCTGCTAGCCTCTGCCATTCAACAGAACTCCTCATCTTCAAATAAATCTGCGGCCTTTTTAAGAAACAAACAAATCGGAGAGAAACCTTCATATAATTTCACATCAGACAACTCTGAAGTCTACAATCTTACTTTTTCAGTTAGTGAACTGAAGCTTGCAAACCTGCAATGATTCTACCCCTGGTCTGGATGATATTCATTATCAGGTTTTGAAACATTTTCCGGAAAGCTGTCTCCAGACCCTTCTTAAAGTCGACAACCATATCTGGACCACAGGGTGCTTTCCGCCCTTCTGGCGGAAAGCCCTGATCATTCCAATTCCTAAGCCTGGAAAGGACCTTACCAACCCTTCAAACTATCGTCCAATAGCTCTGACAAGCTGCCTCTATGTAAGCTGATGGAAAAGATGGTCAACTCCCATCTGATGTGGAAGCTGGAAACCGATGGCCTTTTGGCCAGCGAACAGTGCGGGTTCCCGAAGTACCAGTCGACAGTTGATCATTTAGTCCGTCTGGAAAAACCACCATCCTCAACGCCTTTGTCAATAAGCAGCATGTGGTCGCTATTTTTTTTTTTTTTTACCTAGAAAAAGCGTATGACACCACGTTAAAATCAGGAATCCTTATGGATTTGCATAACCTTGGTTTTCGTGGTCATCTGCCTCTTTATCGAAAACTTTGAGGCTGATCGACAGTTCCTGCTGCGTGTTTGCACCACACTCTCTGACATCCATGGGTAGGAGTTGAGTGTACCTCAAGGGAGCATCCTTTCTCCTGCCTGCCCTTTCCAGCATTAAAATCAACGACATTGTGAAATCAGTAAGCCAGGGCTCTGAGTCCTCTCTGCTTGTCGACGACTTCGCATTGTACGCAGTTGGAGTTTCTTACGCCAGCGCACAACGTCGACTCCAACTTTGTGTCAACAAGATCCAACAGTGGGCTGAGGAAAGCGGGTTTACCTTCTCAAGTACCAAAAACTCAGTTAATCCATTTCACACATTTTCGTCAATTGTTTTGCTAATCCTGAAATTCGTCTGGACAAGTCCACCATTCCAGCTGTAAAAGAAGCCAAATTTCTGGGTGTTATTTTTTTTTTATCAAAAACTCAACTTTTTCAGCCACATTAAAAAAACCTCAAAACCTCTTGCCAGAAAGCTCTGAATATTCTGCGGGTCGTAGCACACACTGACTGGGGCGCTGATAAGAAAACTCTGCTGCACCTCTACAGAGCCTTGGTCCGTTCCAAACTGGACTATGGTTGTGTTGTGTACGGTTCTGCAAGACCGTCTTACCTAACCTATTGGACCCTATCCACCATCAATCGTTTCGTCTCTGTCTTGAAGCATTCCGCACCACCCATGTGTACAGCCTGTACGCAGAGGCAGGTGAACCTTCACTGTCCAACCGCAGGCTGAAAGTGTCTTTAAATTACCATATCAGACTGTTCTCGGAACCGGAGAACCCTGCCCATGACTGTGTCTTTGACCCTCAGTTCCAAAGTAAATTCGAAAACAATCCTAACTGTATTCCGCCGTTTGGTTATCGTAGGCAGCCTCATGCGCGGAATGCAGGTCTAGACCTAAGAGTTATATGTCCGATTTTCCCCAAGTTTCCAGATGAGCCTCCGTGGACCTTTTTCACACCAGAGATTCGTTTTGATCTTGCAGCTTTTCGCAAGGAATGTACCAGCTCTCTGGCATACAAGGCATTGTATGCTGACCTCTGTTCAAACTTCCCATCCTTTTTTCTTTTGGGCTGTCCCAACTTCTGTGCCACCTCAGAGGCAGAGCACCCACGCCGCTCATTCCGACACCCCGTCCACAGCCACAGCCCGGCTGATCCCGCCGCAGCCCTGGCACCGGCAATCCACAGCAAACTTCCCATCCTATCAGAAAATTTTCAACACTGACGGTTCCAAGTCTGAAGATGGAATGGTCTGTGCAGCCTATTGCCTTGGTGCTCCTTCTCAAATACTGTTAGAACATATTCCTTCAGATGCTCCTGCTTATTCTGCTGAACTTGCAGCTCTGGTTCTGGCACTGATGATAATCTCACAGTCTTAGAAGAGGAACTTTGTGGTTCTGTCAGATTCACTGTCAGCTTTGGAGGCCATAGCTGGCCGCATCCTTCAGCATCCAGAACTTTTATACTTCTTTGAACTTTTTACCAAGTTGAAAGTGGAGGGTTACAACATTATTCTGGCTTGGGTTCCTGGTCATGTGGCATCGGTGGGAATGAAATGGTTGATCGTTTGGCCAAGAGTGCCACTACAGAGAAATTGTCCAATATATATATTCCCTGCTCAGATCTGAAACCCAAAATTAACGATGATGTCAGAGACCTCTGGCAGGAGGATTGGAATACACAGACGGATAACAAACTCTCTTTAAGATCTGTCCGAACCTTAAGAAATTCCTCTCATCTACGTCTGGTGGTCGTAAAAGAAAGAAAAACAGATCTGTGCCGGCTGCACACGGGCTATTCGTATTTTACCCATTCATACCTTTTAAAGAGTGAAGAAGCTTCGTGGTGTATTCCATGTCATCTTGCGCTCACAGTGAAACATGTTCTTTTAGAGTGTTGGGATTGTACGATGTGACACCTAAACACTTAACAGCAGAGTCCATGAAAACCCTGTTCAGAGATGCCCAACCTGACGTGATCTTTGGGTTTTTGAGAGAGATTAACATTTTTCATCTGAATTAAGATTTTACGGACGAAAGATTTTAAACGACGTTTCTGGTGCGTTTGTAGAAGATGTAATTTAAAGAGATGTGTGAAAGTTTTTTTTTTTATGACTTTTGAGTTGATTTTAACGTGGTGACAGCCCTGATGTGGCCCTTTGCGGTCGGCTTGGCTATAAGCAACATTACCTTACCTTACCTCCCAGTTATTTCTAATCACACAGCATTGAAAATAATCGGTATTTCCCAAGAGTTGTAGAGAGAGCTTCCAAGATTGTTGTGATACGGTATGTACATACTGAGCTAACGCGTTTAGTTAGTAATCGGCTGTTGCTCGGTTCCGGACAGTGATTTTTGTTAGACTGATGTTGTTTTGGGCCATTGCTTCTGAAGTAATAATGCGTGTGTGAAGAGAAAGGGATTCGTGGGTCGATTATTTTAATTGAAACACATTTTTACCTGCATTTCCAGTGTTTCTACACACAAAATATCGTAATAATTGCATTCTTTGTTCATTTAGGATTTCAAGATGTTTATGCATGAAATAGGAACATTTTGATGCCGTTTGGAATCCTTAGCAGACATTATTCGCTGAATTCATTTTGTGAAGGGTCTTTCTTTTTGTTTGACACTTTTATCTTGAACTTGCACCCATCCCTGCTTCCGTCCTCTTCAAATCACAACGTGTGATGAAAAAGAAAACACAAACTATTATTTCTCTGCACACAATTGCACAACAATAAGTTTCAGTTTCAGTTTCATCAAGGAGGCGCCACTGCGTGCGGAAGCTACACCACATGCGCTAAAGTTTGAGACCATACTGCGCATGATTGAAAGCTGATCGATACATGAATTAATAACTAAGATGAGAGAATTGAAGAAGAGCGTCTCGTGACTTCAACTTAGCAGATGTCTGACCTGCGCATTAGCCCAACGCGCAGGTCATACCTTGAGTACCTAACATTATTTGTGCCATTTTTATCATTGCATGTGTGTGTAGTGAGTGTACACATGTGTGTGTATGGGTGTGTTGGCACAGGTCCGTGTGTGTGTGAGCGCATGTGTGTACGTGATGTGCGCGTATGCGTATGCGCGCGCGCGTGTGTGTGTGTGTGTGTGTGTGTGTGTGTGTGCGCGCGCGCGCGTGTGTGTGTGTGTGTGTGTGTGTGTGTGTGTGTGTGTGTTTGTGGGCTTGTGTGAGCATATGCAAGTATTTGAATATGTATGGACACACACACATTTCACAAGGAAAATATCCTCAATATCCTGAAGTTCACACAGATGGTTTAGTTTTGTCTAATAATCAGTCAGGTTTTGCTTTTGTTGTAACATCACAAAAGGCTGAAAAGATATATTCCATCAGAAAAGACATCAGTATTTGTCACCGAAATGATAGCGGTTGTTATGCTGTTGTCACATTTAATTTACCTGCCACAATCAATATCTGAAGCAGTTATTTGTGTGGATTCATTGTCTGTTCTGCTAACCATAAAATTTCCAAATATACCGTTTCGAACAACTTTCTTGTAAATGAAATATGCCATCTTATTCATGGTTTGATATGTAAAGGAGCTGATGTCACCTGTTGGATTCCATCGCATTGTGGTATTTGTTGGGTAATGAGCTAGATGATAGATCCGCAAAGAGAGGATCCAGAAATGAAAAGTGCGCCACGGTATTGAGTATACCTTTTCCTTTACCTGTAGGCAATCAGTTATAGCAAACCGTCTGGTTCCGATTCAGAAAAAACACTACAAAAATACGTTGCTTGATGTGGCTGATAAAAATACTCGTTTAATTTATTATGAAGATGTAAACAGCATTCCTCATTTACAAGTGAAAAGTATGTACCAATACAGAAATTTCATTTCAATAGTTTATCAATTAAAACATGATGCCGTAAAAACTAAACATACAAACGAAGCAAAATGTATTTGCGGAGAACGAAGAATAAACAGGAAGCATCTGTTGTTTGACTGTTTACCTCTTCAAGCTCATTTACCACCATTATCAGGCATGTCTTTGTGTGATGTCTTTTCCTTCGGTTTTTTTTTTTTTTTTTGTAGTCCAGTTAAGCGTTTACTTTAAAGATTATTTGCAGGTATGTTGTAGGGATGTTTAGAGGGGACATTTATATGCACGTAGATATCTACATTATGCATACACTTACATAGTCACAGACACATATATGCATCTCCCTCTGTCTGTCCGTCTGCTTGTCTCTCCCCTTCTCTCTCTCTCTTCGTCTAATATCACAGATGTGAACAGACGTAAAACTGAAGTACTACTACTACTACTACTACTACACACACACACACACACACACACACACACACACACACACACACACACACGCACGCACACACACACACGCACACACACACACCAAGGCTTGCACACTCGCGACTCTGGACTCTCCAATCAACACACACCATCACTCCACTGATGAACGCACACCAAGCGCACACACGTCTACAGTATACACTGGGGTCCCTGAGAGATTTAAACTTTTATGTCAGTTGACATGCGTTTGATCATTTGTGTCTGTTATTGGAAAGGCCCAGTATGAGCTTGTCTCAATCTCTATGAGTCCTCGCAGTGTTGGCCTTGAGATTATCCCAGTGTTGTTTTGGTTGGTGTTTCTGCTCTTCTTCCTTTAAGTCTGGATATGCAGCCATTTCTCTCTCGATGTTCAGGTCAGATGGTCTATGGTACGTTGGATTTGCTCTTGTTTGCTTGAGTGATTCTTCAGATTCTCATCACATCAGATCGGCCAACCTGTAATCCAGTTCTTATCGTTGTCTTGCCAGCCAGTGTGTCTGCCCCTCTCGTTTCCTTCACTCCTGCATGTCCAGGCAGTACATCCATACGAGTGTCTCCAATGTAAAATTGCGCATTACTTGATGCCAAGCAGGGCTTCCCTCTCCACTCCCCACATTCTGAAGTAGGTTCATGGAATCAGTCAGTATCATGGCTTGTTGAGTTTTAAACTGGCATGTCGATGAAGCCCAGTGGAAGTGCTTGTGTCACACTGCTTGTACGTATGTGTACACACAACGCGTGCAAATAAGTCTTATGGAGCTGATGACGGACAAGAGTAGGCAAGTTTCTTCTTTTTGAGAGTATCACGTAACTTTTCTTTTTCATGCGGTCAACAGTTCTGCATATGGAATTTCTCTGTCCTGCACCGCCTTCTGTACAAACATCACCGCCCGCTACTTGTAGACTAACGATGAAGAATCTGGAACAAACTGAAACCTGTTACAGGGTTTCATATGAATCTCGACAGCAGCGCCTCTGCTCTCAGCAACCGTCTCCTCTGGTGTAGACTTTATAGTTCTTCATGAGAGTTTCACGACATGAGTACCTGCTTAGCGTCTGCAGTCAACAGACACGAGACTTCGCATGATCGTGACACGTATCGAGCCAAACTTCAATTTCACTCGGTTCTTGCACCTATCAGATTAAAAAAACAACAACAATGCTTGCAACAAAAATTCAACGTAGAGGAAATACAATTCACATTACGAGGATAACGATGGATTCTAAATGACGAGAAAAAATAACAGGTACAGTGGGAAGTTGTACAGTTCATCAGCGGACCTGGTGACAAGCACACTCACCAACCACAGGCAGTGGGTATTCCTAAAGGTTTCTGCAAGGCAACTGAAAATGGACAGAATAAATGTCGCCAATCACTGGCAGTAGAAGCTCCTACCACTCCAAAGGTATCCATTAAACCATGAATTGTTCAACCTGTAATCCTATGTTGAATTATCACTCATCGACATTGATAACATCTGACTATCAGTAGTCCTCAAAACGACTTAATTCAACAGATCAGAGCCAATAACAACACGTAAACTCTTTCCCAGCTATCTGGTTAATTCCCCTCCAAGGGAACAGAGATTCTGATGTTTAAGCAGATTACGTAGATGTGTTGGTATGCTGGTCTCTTAGAGATTCGGCGTACGCTCTTACAACCCAAATGAAAAACAATGATGTGAAAATCCTGACGTATCCTGACGAAAAGACATATGTACATCGCAGACATGACTATAAATAAAAAGTAAAACCCTTGACCATTTTTGTTTTAATGAAGAGGCTGTTCGAGTGACGAAAAATACAGCAGTTACGATCAAAACATCGATCTGCCGCAACGCAGTGTTTAAGACCAGAAACCGTTATACCTGTTCACGTAATCAAACAGAATAAATAAATGAAAAGAAAATTGAAAAAGAAAGAAAGAAAGAAAGGAATCGGTTGCAATGTGGTTTTGGTCTAATTTATTTTGAAGATGGGACCATTATTTTGGCAGGAGATGTGCGTAGACTGTTTCTGTGATTTATTCAGAGTTTATTTGTTCGGCGGTGCTTCGTGTTGATTTGTTCGGTTGCACCATCAGAGGTATGTACGACGGCATCAAGAAGGCACTGGTTCCAACACAGAGCAAGATATCTTCCCTTAAATCGTCCACTGGGGAAGTAATGAATGACTCCAGCCAGCAGATGGAGAGATGGGTGGAGCGCTACTCCGACCTCTATTCCAGTGAGAACACAGTGACCTCCACAGCCCTTGATGCCATCAAGTGCATGCCAGTCTTGGAAGAGCTTGGCGTAGAGCCGACCGTGGACTCAACAAGGCCATTGACAGCCTGGCATCAGGCAAGGCACCTGGCAATGACGACTCTCCCAGACCTCATCCAGCGCTGCAAGACTACCCTTCTGCACCCTTTGCACGCAGTCCTCTGTCAGTGTTGGAATGAGGGAGGAGCTGTGCCGCACGACATGAGAGATGGGAGGCGGTAGACAGTAGGCGGTAGATGGTAGACGGTAGACTTTTCAGTCTCGCCCACCTAAGAGCAAGGACAAAGGTCCGCGAAGCCCTCATCAGGAGATATGCTGTTTGCCGATGATGCCACTATTGCGACCCACACCCGACGGGAATTTCAGTCGCAGATGGAACGCTTCTGCCAGGCCTGCAAAGACTTTGGTCCGTCAGCCTAAGAAGACAAATGTCCTGGGTCAAGACACGCCGTCATCACCAACCATCACCATAGATGACTATGAGCTTGATGCTATCCATCAGTTCACTTGCCTTGGGTCCACCATCACCGACATTCTCCTTTGACACTGAGATCGACGAGAGGATCGAAAAGGCAACCACAGCACTTGTTTGCCTTACACAAAGAGTGTGGACAAATCCCGAGCTGACCACAAAGACGAAGATGGCTGTGTATAACGCCTGCATTCTCAGTACCTTACTGTATGTATGACAGTGAGACATGAACCATTCATTGCTCGCCAGGAGAAAAGGCTCAATTCCTTCCTAAGAAGCCTCGGGCGTATATTCAGCATTTCCTGGCAAGACAGGATGACCATCACCGAAGTCCTGTCTCGCTCTGGCCTCCCTACCATGTATACCCTGCGGAGACTGCGTTGGCTGGGCCATATTCGCCGCAGGGAGGATGGCAGCATCCCAAAAGACGTCCTCTATGGAGAGCTTGCCGCAGGGCAATGAAGCATTGGCAGTCCACAGCTGAGATACAAAGACGTTTGTAAAAGAGACATGAGGGCGCTTGAGATAGCACCGAGTCCTGGGAGGACCTCGTAGCAGACCGCAACAGCTGGAGAAGCACTCTCAAGAAACAGCTGCAGATTGGCAAAGACAAACTGACAGCTGCTGCAGCAGAGAAGCGAGTCCGCAGAAAGGGGATGACGGCCAACAAGCCAGGGTGAACATACAGATGTGACCGCTGCAACAGAGACTGCCACTCTCGAATCGGTCTCTATAGCTACAGGCGACGCTGCTTGGGTCAAGCAGACAGCCCAGATAGCTAAGTATTAGGTCGGATATGCTCTATCTATGGTCAGCTACGACCGATGGAGGCCTACTTCCAACTCGGAAAAATGCTTCCTCTGCCAGAATGTTTTCTGCTTCTGGTTTCAGTCTGTTGAGCAGTGTCAGGCACAGGAATTTTCAATGTTCATTGTTGACCCCCTTTTCTGGCTCGCTTAGTTATTTGTTGTGGATTCTTTCACGGTCGCTAAGCCGGACGGCCCCACCACCGCTACCCACGCCTGTCACACACTAGGTAGGACAACACAACACAATAACACAGCCTTACAATCATGCACACTTCTTCATTTCACACACACACTATGGCGCCACCACTCACCCACAACCGCACATCTGTATCCCACTTCCCCTCTGACCCACCCCTACCCTGCTACGACCTGGGAGACCCTAACCTATCCTAAAACGCCAGTTGCGGTATATCACTGCTACCTGGGGACGCAGTGATAGCCCGCACACGTAGTGGCTAACTACCAGGGACAAGAACTAACCCAAGGGACTCTAATCTTTAAACTACTACCACCCACCCCTCTCCCTGGGACCCACCATTTTTTTTTTTTTTACCGGAACCACTACCGCACCGATCGCTGCGTACCTAAGGGAGGCAACGACAGGTGCCCTATCCCGTGCTGGCCACTATGTCCCTAAAGGAGGCAGCAGCTAACACCCCTAACCCTACTGCCTATTGCTACACCCCCCTTTCTGCCACAAAACTGGACAATCCTTCCTCCACTGAATACCCTGCTCCACGGCACTGTCCGTGTCCCCTCGCAGGCTGACTCCTTCACGAAAGACCGTGATCGTCGGCGCTGTCCGTGGCCCCTCGCAGGCTGATTCCTCCACGGAAAACCGTGCTCCTCGGCGCTGTCCGTAGCCTCGCGCAAAACGACTCCTCTCGCGGAACACACACTCGCACGCACACCCGCCAGGCTCCCTCTCGACGGCCCCGACTCTCGAAAGAACCCCTGAAGGCTCCGCCGGAACTGAGGGTGAAGGAAAGCCTGGCGCAGCACCCTCCTCACAAAGCGCCTGAACAGGGCGGTCCTTCCCTCCTGGGAAAGAGGAACAGGTGGCTGGAGAACTGTCTCACCGACGGCAGACAGCTTGGGTGGTCTCCCTCTCTCGGAGGAGCAGCAGGTAACGGGAAGTCGCCGCTCACCTGCCAGCACGCGGCAGCAGACTGCGGTGATCCGGCCCCAGCCTCAGGAAGGAAACAGGATACCTGCTGGAACAACTATGGCCCACTACTGTAGTGTCGCTACTACTTGAGTCACCAAGGCACATAGCTTACTTGGTATGGCTTAAACTCTTCATCTCCCTTGCTTCCTTCCCACTTGGACATGAAAGTGACTCCTATATTTCCCCGAGTACCCACCCAGTTACTAGACCCATTACCGGACAGACCTTACCACAGCAGTAAAGCCGTATTTCCCGTCCCGTTGAGCCAACACACGTTATTACATATGAAATTAGGTATCACACCCAAATATAATTTACACTTTCAACATATTCACACAAGAGAATCGGCTCGCAGCCACAGTCCCTCACATTCTTTCCCCTCTTTGTACTGTCAAGTATAATCATATATTAAAACATGATTTGCTCGCCAAAATTTCCATCTAGCACCCAACTCTCATGTCATCTCTTGTCAGTTAACCCAGTTCTTAATCCTTATTATGCCGAAATAACAACACTTCGTACAATATTACATGCTGCCCCATCCATCCATTCTTATCCCACCGACTGCTAAGCCACTCGCCTTAAACTTTACCTCTCCCTTCTTTCTGACTACTAACATTCATAACGGGGCTGCCTCCCCACAACCTATGGTATCTTCCTTCCAACTGTTCTGTCACAAACACACATATATCACTGCATGTGTGACAACTGTTACTTGCTCTACAAAAAAACTTCCAGCCATATGGACTCACTGTCCTGTACAAAATGCGTACGTCACGGATACAGTCTGCACGCGTACGACACCCGCGTCGAGAACCATGACTCGAAACGAAAGTGAAAGACACCAATATAACTTGAATGATCACGACTTTACCCCGGCATAACCACTCACCCACAAATCGGCCTTGGTCCTACCACACAGTTAACCTATTCCAATGCTGTGCAGGGTAACTCCGGAATCGTTACTCTGCTTCAATACACTACAACTATTTACAACTGAAAATTGAGCCCAATCATCACACCTCTTTATAATTCACGCAGACACACATCTGCACCTGACTCATGATCTTCACAAAATGCAACCTCATATTACTCTCTTATTGAACCGGCTGAAACTAACATGAGCTAGTCGCAATCAGTATCTGCCTCACTGTCCATCAATGGTTATTATATCGAACCCAAACTGTCTAGCCAAACTGTTCCATGACAACCGAACTCCGGAACCACTATGTACTACTTACAAAATATACAGAAAAGAGCTGACAACACAACCCGGCTGACAACAAATTTTTCAACCACAAAACCAAGACGACATCATACCAAACAACCAGTATACGCAACGAACATAATACCAACTAATCACAATATGAGACAACCACAGTACAACTCGCCATAATACAAGACAACACGACGAACCACAACACCACGAACATAACAGATCACCAACCTGGACAGACAGACGACCAACCACACCAGTTCTGCAACTGGCTGAACGTGGCTGCCAACGAAGACGACACAGAACTTGGCACAGGCCAAGGGCACACCAAACCCAACGAGGACCTGGCCCTAAGTATGACTCGAGGTCACTCACTCAGCAGAACTAACGGCGCTCCCGGCACACCTAAAAGGAGCACGTCCACTCCGACGAACACAAGGACCGAAGTGAAACTGCCCCAACGCATTCCGCCCTGGTCGGAATCAAGCGAGCTCGCTCACAACACAACGCATCCATTGGTCAGAACAGTGATTCCTCCGCAGAGCTGACATACTTGACCAACGGACTAGTTGTTGTGCCCGTGCAACAACACGACAATTTACAACAACTCACTGACTTAACAACACACAACAGCCGATATCCTGCCCCGCCCTCTCTGGTGTAGAACCAAGCAAACAAAGGGTAACAGTCGGAAACGAAACCAACTTCCTCCTACCACTCCCTGAATAAATGAAGACTGGAAGGCAAGAATATTGTATGTCCTACTTTCCTCGCCCCCCCCCAAATTGTGCTGTGTGCTTGTGCATGTAAAAATGTTCAGAGGCACATACTTCGATTGCGTTTCTAAGGGGATTCATACATGTCTATGGACTCCAGGATGACCAGACCTATGATCCCGCCCCCCACTCCATCCACCGTGTGCTCTCGCCCAGCCTACCCATTGGTCAAGTGATGAAATCTCTGTATAAGGGTGATTTAGTTCAGCTTTTTTTTCACTTTACACCGTGAATGCAGTCTATGTCATTCATTTTTTTTTTCTTCAGTCCTTTTCTCCCCTCGCAGTCTGTAATGTTTATGATGTAGTAAGACGAGCACTCTACATCTCCAACGTACGTTGCATGAGAGACAATTGCTTCGCACCGATTTATCTAATCCTGGCAAAAAATCCAGACACTATAATATCCATATTTTACGCATAGATGTTCCGACATGGGTTGATGTGGTTCGATTCTCAGTATTTACTGCCGATATTTGAGTACTACGACCTGGTTATAGTCTGATCTCGTCCTCGACCTTTCAGTACAAGGTCCCTTTTTCAGTAGTGTCTAATCTGTATACCTCTAGCTGTTTCAACTCGTATGTCATTTTTTTTTTTTTTTTTTTTTTTTTTTTGGGAGACATAATTTGGCTAGTGTTTCATCTTTGCCTTTTCTGTTAAGCCATCGAGAGTTACCTTTGTCAGCAGTGTATCAGTGTGTTGTGTTTTGTATTTGCTTTTCGTCGTTTTAGCACTAAGCGGTTCTGCTGGCTTTGCACTTTTGTCTAAGAAGTGGACAGGTGCTGCGTGCTTGCACGCTTATGAGACATAACATTTGATTCGCGAAATTCACTTCATCGAGTACACTGCTGTTCGATAGTGCTGCGCCACTTAATGTTTAATGAGTATGTCGAAGGATGGGGAAAAACGGTTCTATGGAATGAGTGTTGACTCAGACGTACCAGTAGGCTGGTCAAAATAGTACTATCGATACGCAGCGTTATTCAAACAGAGAGCAAGTGGGAAAAAAAATGACGACGAAAACAACAGTATCATGCTATCAACACGCACCTCTACTGGACATGGTAACATGATACGGTACATTATGCTATTGACACTATCGAAGATAGCCGCTATCATCACGCGATGCTAATGGACATAGTGATACAACACAATAGACTATTGACGCGTAGCACTATCAAAGGTAGCCGCTATCACCACACGTGTCCTGTTTTAGTTCTTTTAAAATGGTTAGATTTTGTTTTTTTCATCGTGTCCCAGTCCTCTACGGGCAGATAATGTGGCCGGGTTTTCACTGAACCCACAACCGTCTTCTTCCTCTCATCGCGAGTGTCTCCCAGAAGTGCCTCTACTTCATCTAGACCTGGATCGCGTCGATCCACGGTTTGGTCTGACGTCATCGATTTATCGCTCTGAACTACTCAATTAAAAAAGTTGATAGAACTGTCTTTCCTAAACTTAAACCAAGGAAAAAAGCAATCGATGGCTTACCTCCAATGAGATAGTTTAAGATTAATATATGAGGAGTACGGGGTTCGTTACCAATTTAGCCGCCGAGTTTGCGGGATATAGCTATCCCGCGCATGCGCATCTATTATATATCTTGTAGCTCCGAGAAGCTACGAGAAATGGAATTTTGTTTCTCAATATTACAAAAGTAACTGCTGACTTTCTCTCCTTTAGCTCTCCATCAAGTCTTGATCTTAACAGTTCTCCTTCTATACGTTTATACCTGATATTTTTTTTTCATTTTCGTGCTTTTTTTTTCGTTTCAGTGATCCTGATATCGGTCTCATTTTCTTTTAATTTTTTTCCTACTCTGAATTTGTCTTGTTTTTCTTCTTTCATAGTGTTTCTTGTCTTTGCTGTAGCATATGAAATGGTTTTGGATCTTATTTTCATCAACAAGAAATCAAGTCAAAGATCATCAGAAATGATAAACTTTAACCCGTCATAAGATATTTAAGTGCCATTATTATTCATCGAATATTCTTTAACATTTTTTATTTCGGCATTTGTTTAAATATGCTTTCTCTCTTAGAAAGGATGAATCAAGTTTCCAAAAGGTGTTATGCCTATTACTATCGTAGGATTTCGGATCCAACAAAACTGGCGAATGGTCTGATTTATAACCGCACTCGATTTCTACATCCTCTACATTGGCGACAACTGTATCTGAGATAAGACATTCCAGATATTACTTAAAGCTAATGTTTCAATCATATTTTCAACAGCCTGTCTTCCTGGAGGGTTATAACAAGTTTATAATTGTGATATAGTCTCTGGCTGGGTCAAGAACCAGATTAAGATCACCACTTTCAGTATTCTGTACACCAAGCGCAATGACTTTTTTGTTTCAAATTGTTATAAAAATCCGGTCGTCTGTTCGGCCCATAAAGGAAACTATTTTTCTGTATTTCAACAAGATTATACGATAATTACCAATACCAATTACCAAACCAATCTTTGATAACATGTTTAAAGTTCTTAATAAAAAAAAACTACTCTTGCATTTGAAGAGTAACTTGAAAAATAACCCTGATATCCCCATTCTGATGAAATGTACTCTTCCGTTTATTTCTCAAAGTGAATGCCTTGTAGGAAGTACACTGAAGATTTTTTTTTGGTCTCTCAAGTAGTGGATGACATCACGTTTCTCTTTGAAGTATTGAGGTCTAGACGGTTAACTGCTACAATAGACATATTCCTGTACATTTCGAATTGAAAAAAAAAAACACAAACGACGAAAAACGCACTGCAATAACTTTTCTGATACATATATATGCATCTATTTAAAACAACAACAACAACAAAAAAAAAAACAGCGACTGACAACTGCAGAACATAAAATCATCAAAATGAGGCGACAAATATCCATCCAATCCAAGCAGAATAACATTAATGTATTGCCAGCTGGCAGCTCTTCAGTCGGCACTACCCAGGTAGGCAGCCCGTTGTGTAAACGAGTGTTGATTGTAAAGCGCTTAGAGCTTGGCGTCTAGCTGAGAATAGGCGCTATATAAGTATCCATTATTATTATTATTATTATTATAGGCCCGGACATACACACACATGCAATACACAAATGCAGCAGCATCAAAGGAGGGGAAAAACAAGGCAACAACAACAATGAATTTGGGTTAAGAAAAACAATTCACTTGACAACTGCGAGCGAGCATTGGGTTCAAAGAACAGTTTAAAGGGGCGTGTGAGAAAAAAAAGCTAAATAAGAAGTGTGGAAATTGCAATCTCATAGACTAAGGAGAAAATTTTTTTTTTTTTTTAAAGGAGGAAACAGCTTCTTCAGCGAGTACCAGTTTGCACACGCGCGCACGGATAAGCACTTTGCAAAAAAAAAAAAAAAAAAAAAAAAAAAACAACAAAAAAAACACCTCTCGCTCATCCCCCAAACCCCTCCAACAACTATCTGAGCACATCTCACCTCAGAGACTGCAGGCAAGACGATCACGTTTTTATGCAGATTGTTGCATGCACGTGCATAGGTCGACTATGTGCGTGTATTTGTTCTTGTCTGCGTGCATATACGTGAGTGTGAATGAGCGAGCAACAAACCAAGAAAAACGTCTGTGCGTATGCGTTTCAGCATGCGTGCGTGTTTATGTGTCTTCATGCATGTGTGATTGCGCGTGAGCGCGCGCGCGCGCGTGTGTGTGTGTGTGAGTGTGTGTGTGTGTGCGCGCGCGCGTGTTTTTCATTTAAACGTCATTAATAACGATAATCAACTGACACAGTTACACGGATTTGTCGTCGGAACTACACAGTTGTTGATTTGAAATTCACGTCTTTTAATCACAAAACATATGCTAAAATGACATGTGACGACAAACAAAATCTCAACTGCAAAAGTGAAGAATGTGTCCGTAGAAGACAGTGGAGAAATGAATAGCTAACCCCATAGATGAACGATTATGTACATCAGCGCTTGATAACTATCAAAGCGTTTCACAGCTTTGAAATAGGAAAAAAGAAATGAGCATTTAGTATTTTGATGACGTCATATGGCAAGCAGGATTGCATATGTGTGTGTGTGTGTGTGTGTGTGTGTGTGTGTGCATGCTTGCGTGCGTGCGCATGTATGAACGTGTGTGCACACGTGCGTAGGTGCTTTGTACAAACATCAATTTTATCATTGTCAATTACAACAACAACAAAAGCAAAGATACACACACGGAGACTTCAGGTCTGTTCGCTTCAATGCATTGTTTCCAGTACAATAATAGTATATTTTGCTGTTCGAGAAAAAAAAAAAAAAAAAAAAACTAAGGTCATTACAGTGTTTTTGGAGAGAGAGAGAGAGAGCATTCGCACGTGACAGACGAGGGTGGAGAAGGAATTCTTAGGAATGGGAAAAAAATGTAAAGTCATTAAAGTATTCTTAGGAGAGAGACAGAGACTAGGGTGGAGAAGGAATTCGGGTGTGATCGCGGCCCGAAAAAAACTGGGCCAATAAGAAAACAGAAATGGCGTTAAAAAGAAGAAGAAAAAAAGGAAAAAGGCTGCAGCATGACTAGTAAGCCTGCCCAAAGAATAGCTTACAATATTGTTGAACGAATAATAAACAGTGAAACAGACAGCAAGCCTGCCTATGCAATAACGTACAGCGTTGTTGAATAAATAATAAACAATTAGACGGCTTCGTATTTTCGATGGCGTCACATCGCGCGTGTCTTTTGTGTGTTGTTGTTAATCTGTTTAACGTCTGTTCACTAAAAGAGATATTAGACGAATACGCAAACACGCTCTCTTTGTCTCCTCTGTGTGTGTGTGTGTGTGTGAGTGCGCGCGCGCGCGAGAGTGCGTGTGCGTGTGAAAGGTGTATGTGAGCGCGCGCGCGCGTGTGTGTGGTGCTGTGTTCGAGCGCCTATCTTGAATGAATGTGTGAGAGAGAGAGAGTGTGTGCGCGTATATGCCTGCACCCACACGCATGCCAACATTTTTGTTGTAAATAGATACAAAAAGTAAACGGCCATTTGCGCATTGATGTGAATGCACACAAAGACAGGAAAAGCACAGTGTCATGAGTCGGCCGAATGTTCTCGAGCATTCAGACAAATTAAGGGTAGTTTTACTGTTGTTGAGAGCAAATTCCTTGGGTTCTTCAAGTGTGCGAATTCAGGCATCACCCGGGGGGGGGGGGGGGGGGGGGGGGGGGGGGGGGGGGGAATACCCCCGAGTAGTTTACTGAAGGAGGGAGAGTACAGGGAAGTGTTTCGCATGTCCGAGGGATAGCAACGAGGACATGCCGACCTGCCGGTCCTGGGTAAAGAGAGTGTCCACTTGGGTACTGGCTATTAACTGGGCTGAAAGGAAGGCAATCGTGTCAGGTGACCGTCACGGGTAGGCGACCGTCAGCCTGCAGGCAGAGTACAGCGACCCTTCATCGTTCTTCTTCTGAGAAATGAATGGAAGGCTTTGGCCTATTGAGTGGTTTGCACCTTGTTGTCTGTAGAGGTAGCAACTACTTGGAGCATCAGTCCTGGCTGGTAGAGAAGTCCAGGCTGTTAGTATAATGGGTAGCTTTGGGGAATGGAACATGAGTTGAATAGGAGGTTATGCATTAACCACTTGGTACCCAAGTCTCTGTTGGTGCTAACAGCTGTGGTGTGTGTGTGTATGTGTAGGTGACTAGTGATTCCATTCGTGGAACAAAAATAACTCGGAGATTTATTGGTACAAATCGTATGATGTATGTGTGCCAGTGATTCCATTGGTTGAACCAGTTAAACTCGAGCTCTCTCTTGTTTGAGAATGGATATAAGGTGCCTGGAAAACCAGGAAGTGTGTGACTCACTTAAGGGGAAGTGAACTCGCCCGTCTTGCTGAGGGCTCAAGAAAATACAGCGAGAAGCAGAGGTTTGCTGTCACCTCGTTGTCTCCTGGGTGGGGACGTAAGACAGTGGAGGTTGCTGTAGCCTGGGAGCCGATGACGAGAAGAATTGTCTAACGTGTGGGGATGGTCAACAGCAAGACGTGTTAGCCTGTTGGAGCCTATACAGGGAGCTGCCAGACATGGTGGGGTGTTTGCAGCCGGAGAAGACCTGTGGGAGAGGCCGACAGGAGCCCTTTCCGTGGAGAGGACGGAGTGCGGTGGAGTCCGGAAGAGACTCAGTGTGAGGGTGGTGCAACTAAAGCTACGTTGCCAGTGTTCCCCAACTGGGATTTGGCCAATCGGGAGGACACAACAGTGTGGCAGCTTCAGCTCGTGGTCGCACAGTGGGATGAGAGAAACTGACGGTCAACCAAGGAATGCTGGCAAGTTATGGACGTTTCAATTGTTCTTAAGTTTATAAGTGTGCAAACAGAATAGTGAAATATTGTCTTTCCTGGTTAAGTAAGAATAACTGAAGAACAGGGGAGATTTATGAGATTGTATGGTGTTTACATTGTTGTATGATACAGATAATTGTGTTGTGTAGTGATGGGTGGGGGCTCGGAGTCAAGTTAAATAAAAGTTGATTATTTTCTGTGAAAATTTTGTTGGTTTCCCATCACCTTTGCGCGGGCCCGATGTAAGTGACAGAGTGCATGTGCCTATGCGAGAGCGCATTTTTGGTTGTGAAAGCGTAAATACTTCTGTCTATAACCCCCTGCATCCCTGCATATGATAATTATATTTTAATAACGAGGGGGAGCGTCGGAGACCCGTTACACACAGTGAGAACAATAATATATGCACTCTAAATAGATAGTTATAAAAACAGTAATATTCGCCACTGAGCAATCAAATTTTACAGCTGCCGTAACCCAAAATAGTGAGAATCACAGGTAAATATTCTGATTAACAAACCTCATATCTAACATGTATAGAAATCAATGGAAGAAAAAGAGAACATAAACAAGGTTAAATAAAATCATTATCACCATCTACAAAATCGTGGCTAAATATACCACTTATCAAACATACCTCGCTCCTCATCCGATAGAAAAACATATACTATAGTATCCCTGTTATCATTTGTGTAACATCCACACCAGAGGTGATGGTGTACGTGCACCCAAAACGATAACAAAACAAGCTTATCGCCACGGATATTCCGATATGACAATTGCTAAAACAGAGAGGATAGGCAGCTGACTTATATAGCGGGGGTTCAATGTTGTAGAATTAAGCAGAATTGTGCACTTCGTGCAACAAGCACAATAGTTTGGTAAATTGTTCTTTACAATGTTCTTTACAATTGATTTCAGATTTGAAGCCACTTCAAAATCGTTCTTTATTTTGAGAAATAAATAAAAAAAAAGAGCCAAAATTGCAGACGATTTTCTAGCGCGAGGTGCCCGCAGTGAATATTATCAAGCAAAATTAATGTAAGCAAAAATTATTTTCTAATGATAACACATTGGACAAGGATATATCATGTATAAAAATACATACGTTGATCTAACAATTTACAGGCCTTATTTTGTTTCTTTAACTTTTCATGACTTTGTAGACCCGCAGCGGGAAAGTCAAAATGGCCGCTTCCGATCGCGTGTCCGTAATTTGCCAGTGAAAACTTCGTCTTTAGAGGTGAATTATGGATTTACAGCTCTTCAGATAGTCTTGAAATGTCATTCTATCATTTTATTTGTTTTTCTGATGTCTTCAGATAGTCTTGAAATGTCATTCTATCATTTTATTTTTTTTCTGATGTGAACTAATACCATCCTTTACCTTACTCTTTAAATAAGTTGCCTATTATGTGTGTGTTTACAGGTGCGTATGCGTAGCCGCGCGCACACACACACACACGTGTGTGTGTGTGTGTGTGTGTGTGTGTGTGTGCGCGCGCGCTTGTGTGTGTGTGTGTGTGTGTGTGTGTGTAATGGGAAAAAGGAAAATTCGGTGTCCAATCCCATTTCACCTCGAGGAAAAAGAGAGGCAGATGGAGGGAAAAGACAAACAGAGGTAGAGATAGAGAAAAAAAGAGAGAGTGGTAGATGAGTCCTATGTTTGGAAGGGGGCACTTGAGAGTGTGTAAAAGAAAGTGAGAGAGTGGTAGATGAGTTATCCTTGAACCCTTCCAAGAATAACTCGAGGGGGCACTTGAGGGTGTGTATGAGGGGAAAAAAATTGAAACTGTATATATATATATATATATATTTGTTTAAAATAAAGTATATAAAAGGAAGTTTTAAACTACAATATTGTTTCGAGCGCTTGCTCTCTTCAGGATGGTTTAGTGTCATTCACTGCCGGTGTTATATAGCCTGATGTGCGAGTTGGCTTCACGTGTATTTTCAATTCAAAAGTGTGTTTGCACGTGCGGGTTGGCTGCACGTGTAGCTCGGTTCTCAAGTTATTTGTGGTTCAGGGTGTTTTGCTAACAACGATTTCCCATTTGTGCCTGCAGTTGCTTACTATTTCTGTTGTGGTGTTTAGAGTTGCTAGATGTGGTTTGCATAGTATAAACCATTTTTTCTGTTAAGCATAGGTTGCATCTTTTTGAATGTTATTGTATGGTGATGCCCTTTTCATGATTTTCCAGGATATATTGTAGTTTACTTTTTTATCTTTGAGTCTCCAAATAGATATACCTTATGTTAAACAGATGTTGCTCCCCAAGGGGTTGAGCACACCTTTGAATTTTTATTAGGCTTTTTAACAGTATTTTTGAGATATATATATATATATATATAATGAAACAATAAATTCCAAGGATAAGTACCGAGCACCATTCCAGCAACTTACAGAGCAGCTAGGTGTTGCAATGACTGCAAGAAATATTGAATTATAAACAAAGCTTGCTCTTATGTCTCAGATTATAGAAATAGGGGGGTGATAAGCCTTCATATCTGCGTGGTAGATGATTCTGCCTAACTGACAGTATGTGCTTGAGTGGGTAAATGGGGAATAAATAATATGCTTCTCAAAATGAACCTTAAGCAAGCTTATAGTCTCCAAAGCGGGAGACCAACTCATATATTAGAATCCGGTTATAAGAAAGTTGAGGGGATTTTTTTTGTTTGTTTCTTATAACCGAGTTTTATTACAGACGAGGTTTCTTATAATCGAGAGTTCTAAAAAAGTTTTTTAGAGTGGTTCTAATATCCGAGTTTTTTTGTTTGTTTTTGCTTTGGTTCGCTTTTTCTCTGCACGTTTCTGTAATTGTTAGTGTGTGTACGTCAGTGTTAGAAAGACGGGGGAGGGGGGGGGGGGGGGGGGGGGCAGAGAGAGAGACAGACAGACAGACAGAGATGAGACACACACACGTACACAGAGAAATGGAGAGAGACAGAGAGAGTCACAGAGAGAGAGAGAGAGAGAGAGAGGGCTCTTTGGTTTGATTTCGCAAGTAAATTTTGGCCTGTGACATCAAACTTCTAGTGTGTTTTTTTTTCTTATCTCTCTCTCTCTCTCTCTCTCTCTCTCTCTCTCTCTCTCACGCACGCACACACACACGCACTCACACATACACACACACACACACATGCACACACACACACACATACACAAACACAGAACACGATAGACGAGTAAAAATGCGACAAAGGAGAGCATAGATAGATTCTTGGAGCCATTGGCCGTCTTGGACCCCATGGCATAGAGAAAGAGGGATCAACATTTTCGTATGTGTATGATGTGGCGTGGAGAGAGAGAGAGAGAGAGAGAGAGAGAGAGAGAGAGAGAGAGAGAGAACGTGAAGATAATGGTAAAGAAATTTCCCAATATATTAACAAATGCACCTATAAATAAATGAATCACTTATTCTCGGACGATCCTCAGTCCAAAAGGTGTTTTAAACATAAACCATAACACAGCAAAGGCGCCACTGACGTCATCGTCGCTTTGCGACGGACATCCATGATGGTGGTGTGTGTATGTTTGTGTGTGTGTGTGTGTGCTTACAAATATGCAAGTACATGTATATATTTCTAATTTTAACAAGAATGCATATAAATATGTTACCATATGTTGTATCAGGGGATTGCATCAGAAACAATACTATAATACACACTACAAAAGATTTATTTCAAGCCTTGTGTAGAGAATCGTCTTGAAATGCAGGTAGGTACTGTTTTTTATAATTGTCATCGGTACAGAACATGAAAGTTTGAGAGAGAGAGAGAGAGAGAGAGAGAGAGAGAGTGTGTACGTGCGCAGTTAACAGGTATTCATAAGTTGTAGGCTGTTACATATTGATGCTCGTCAAATGTGAAATGAACGAATGAATGCGAACATATAGCACGTGATTCATTGCTTATTTATCAAGCTTCTCACATACGTGCACATGCACAAGAAACAAAGACAGAGAGAGAGAGAGAGGGGGGGGGGGGGGGGAGGGAGTAATGGAGAGAGGGGGGAGAAAGAGTATGTGTGTGAGACAGAGAGTGAGGGACGGGAGGGAGTGATGGAGAGAGAGGGGAGAAGTGTGTGTGTGTGTGTGTGTGTGAGAGAGAGAGAGAGAGAGAGAATGGCAGAGGGGGTGGAGATAGTAACATAACATACCTCGCTTGGACAAACCATTGCGGAAGTTGATTGTCAATGTCCTCATGTTTCGCCTTCCTATTCTTTTGCTGTAGCTGCGGGTCAGTTGTACTGCCCAAGAACTGATTTTTGTATTTGTCCCTTTGTTTTACAATGTTGCACAGAGAAGCAAGAGGAATCTGAAATTCTTTCAGCAATCAACGTCTTTTTCTTTTTCGGGTTTCTCTCCACAGCATCCAAACTTTCGATTTTTCGTTTCAGCGAAATTGCTTGTCTTTTGTGTTTGTCAGCCATCTTCACTTTACATTGTACAAAGCCTTGCCTTGCATTGAACATGCACTGGCGTGAAGAGAGAATTGTGGGGGGGGGGGGGGGGGGGGGGGGGGGGGGGGGGGGGTTAAAACACCTCTCGTAATCAAGCGCCTGCGTTTGTGTCTAGCTTACATCCAGATATCCCATCTCTTCGGCGACATCAAAGGGCCCACATCCTTTCCCGCCAATTCCTGTGACCTGCATCGTGGAATTGTTGGATATATATATATTATATATATATATATATGTGTGTGTGTGTGTGTGTGTGTAGGCCCACCGAGAAAATCTTTCGACAGCCGAGACTTTCTTACATCCGAGGAAAAGTTCCGCCAGGGTCAGCTAAACCTGTTTCTTACAAGCGAGTTTTCTTACAACCGAGTTTCTTACATCCGGGATATTTTAAGTAATGTTAAAGAATCCTCTCAGCAGGGAAAAAATATTTGATTTCTCATAGCCGAGTTTTCTTATAACCGAGTTTCTTATAACCGGATTCTACTGTTTATATATATATATATATATATATATATATATATATATATATATATATATATATATATATATTTGTGTTGCTAACCAACAATAATTTTTAAAAAGTGCTCAACCAGGTTGGGAGCGGCATCTGTTGAAATGTAAGTGATAAAACCTGCAGCGCTGTTTCTTGCTGGTGCAGTCGTCAGGGTATGGGGGGTCGGTGTTGTCGGTGTTTTTTTTTTTTTATACGTGTTCGCTGTCTGCCATCACGTGCGGTCAGTGTTTTTCATGTGTTTTTTTAATGCTGATAGGAACTTCCATTTGTGTCTGCAATTGTTAACCATTTCTATCCTAGTGTTTAGGGTTGCTAATTTTGTTTTGCATAGGATCATATATTTTATTTTTCATATATATATATATATATATATATTCAGTTATGAACTTTCTGGCTGTTTTTTTTTTTTTAGATACAGTGCTCAACCAATTCGGGAGCGGTCTAAAAACTGATGATGAAAGTAAAGCATAAAACCCGGGATGACAATTTGTTTCGAGGCATTCTGAAGAGAGGGGATCTGAAGAGAGGAGAATGCCTCGAAACAAATTGTAATCCCCGGTTTTAAGCTTTACTTTTATCATCATTTTTAAAATATATATATATATATATATATATATATATATATATATATATATTCTCAGACTAAGAGGCTACTAACCCCGAACTCTACGCACTGCTCTTGAAAAGGCGAAAAAAAGACACCCAGACATGATACTCTTACTTACAAACCTAAGCTGTTCAACCCTAGAACACCCGTTATTGTCACTCATAACCCTAGCAACCCCCCTCTGCGTCAATGGTTTAAAGAATTATATCAAACAGTTTTCACCAGTGACAAATTTAAACAGGCCATACCTCACCCACCCATCCTAGGAGAAAGAAACAGCCGTTCTCTTAAAGACTTACTTATGCCCTCAGCCCTCCCCATCAAATTAAATCCTAAAGACCCTAATGGTTTTTTTTTCAAATGTTCCAACAAATGTGTTATTTGTAGAGAGCACGCCTTGCAATCCACCAGTTTCATTAGCCACCAGACCAAAAAAAAATTACTCTAAGACACCATATTGACTGTCAAACCAATAACATCATTTATCTCATGTTCTGCGAACTCTGTCAGAATTTCTCAATACATTGGTGAAACAAAAAAAAATCACTCAGAAAACGTTTCTATCTGCATAGATCTCGCATCAAGAACAACATCGGGACTCTAGTCACGCAACATTTCAACCTGCCCAATCACACCCTGGCCAACATGAAATGCATGGTCCGCATAATTTCCAAAATAAAAAGCCACGATTTTGAAATTGGGAACAGATTTAATTCATTATCTTGTTCCAACGTACATTGAATTTCATTGGGATCGAATGAACGGTTGTTGATTTACAGACAATTAAACAGAGGATGGGTCGAAATCAAAGTTCGCAAAATTGTTCAGTTCACAAAATCATTTCAATAGTGGGTGTGGCCACCGCCATTGGCGAGACATTCCACGCAGCGACTCCTCATCGAGTTGACCAGTGTTCTGATGACTCTGAGGGGGATCTCTGCCATTCCAGTTGCAGCATTTGGAAGAGATCCTGGCGGTCTCTGGGAGGTGGATGGTTCTCCTTCACACGTCTCCCCAACTCATCCCACATATGCTCGATGGGATTGAGGTCGGGACTATACGCCGGGAAGATCATCCTGTTGATGCCGGCCTGCACAATGAAGTTTTCGGCCACCCGGGCCCTATGTGGCCGAGCATTGTCGTCTTGGAAGACTGCCATGGGTCCTATCCGTTGCATGGTCGGAACAACGAAAGGCGCCAGGATTTCATCCCGATAGCGGATGCCTGTGAGGTTTCCATCAATATGGTAGAGTGGTGTCTTGTGGTGGAGGCTGAAGGCACCCCATACCATAACAGATCCTCCCCCAAAGGCCCTGGTCTGGCGAACAGCTGCATCAATGTAACGTTCACCAACACGCCTCCAAACTCTAGTTCGGCCGTCATTGTGTTCAAGACTAAACCGCGACTCATCTGAAAAGAGGACCTGGGACCACTGTTGTTGGTTCCATCTCACATGACGATGGCAGAAAGCTCGGCGAGCCAGCCTATGGGCTGCTAGCAGTCGTGGTCGAACAGCTGGGCGACGTGATCTGAGGCCGAAGTGGTGAAGACGGTTTCGTATGGCTTGACGGCTGAGGATGGTGTTATTTGCCATACGAAGCTGCCTTTGGATGCTGGTGGAAGTGGTATCCCGCTGCAATAGGGCCTGCCTCTCGATGAAACGATCTTCTCTGGGAGTAGTCTGCCTAGGCCGACCTGACCGTGGCCTCTCTTCAACGCTGTTGGTCGCCCTAAAACGCTGATTCAGTCTAACAATAACTGAATGATGCACACCAAGTCGTCGCGCCACTTCAGCCTTTGCAATGCCATCTTGTATCCACGCAATCGCCCTGGTTTTGTCAAAGGTGCTAAGTTTTCTTCGTGGTGGCATGGTGAGAAAAGGGCTGACAGTAACCAACCCCGCGCTTAAACAGCCAAAAGAAGGGGCATAAAAACTCACTTGAGAGACTGCTCTTGCACGGGAAAAAAGAAATTTTTTTCATTTTACACATCTGTGTCGCCAGCAAGCTTGATGCAAAACAGGCACAGTAACGCAACTTTGCACTTTTTATCCCGCGCGGTAAACGAGGGTCACCAAGACCCCCGTGCGCACTACCAGTTGACACAGGCTGGATTACACACTGCTGTGTGAGATTCCATCATTGGTTGCCGCATAACAAAAAAAAAAACAATGTTTTTTGAAGGGATGAATCAACCCCCTGTGTGCAGTATGATTCAAACTAATCCATCAGTCATCAATCATTTTCATTTTTCCACCCCAACCGGCATTATCACACCAATGCCACCACATCATCTCATTTATGACAATGATCATCATCCTGTAGTACTGTATGTCTCACTTTTGATAATGATCATCATCCATCAGTCATTGATCATTTCCTCTATTCCCCCAACTGGCATTAACATACTAAGGTCAGTACACTATTCCACTTTTGTAAATGACCATCATCCAACACTACTGTGAATCAGACTCACACCATGACAATGATCATCATCCATCAGTCATTGTTTACCCCCTTCATTCCCCCATCGGCCATTATTACACCAAATGCCACAACATCATCCAACTTGTATAACAATGATCATCATCCTAAAATACTGTTGATCTCAAATGATCCATGATCATCACCAATCAGTCGTTGACATCCCCCCCCCCCCCCCCCCCCCCCCCACCCTCTTCCTGAGCTGGCAGTATTATACTAGTGCCACCACATTATTTCACTTATCACAATGACCATCATCCTACAGTATCTCACTTATGACAATGATCATCACCCACTAGTCATTGATATCTTCCTTTATTCTCCAACTGGCACTATTGTACCAATGCTGCATTATTCCACCTACATGAAAATGACCCTCGCCCTATAGTACTGCTGCTGATCCCAAATGTTCACCATCCATCAGTCACTGGAAATACTGTCATCCCGTGATCACCTTCATACTGCAATATATATGGCAATGAGGAAGCTGACCATTTGGCAAAGGAAGGAGAACAGCAGCCCTAACAGAACAGGAAGTCTCCTTTGAAAAAATCAAAAGTATTATCAAGGAGAACCAAAAACCAAAAAGGCAGATGGCTTGAGCAGCATCCTACTTCAACAAGAGGGATGGACACTACCGGATGCCCAGATCAGACCTTCGTGAGACTGAGGGACAGGGGCACTCCAGACTGAGACATCACAGTCATGTCCACTATATATTTCACAATGGCAAGTCTTCAAATCATCCATGCAGTACAGCCCAACGACCTAGCCTACCAACACACTGATGAAGGGAAAGCCCTATTGACCACTGGAGGGCCTTTGCCATACAGCAGCCTTCGTCAATACCTCCAGGTTCCTACCTAAGTGAACAAGGAAGAAAACCATCCTACATTACTGTTGATCTCTAATGATCATCACCATCAGTCATTGACACCCCCCCCCCCCCCCCCCCCCCCTCAACTAGCATCATTATACTACTGCCACCACATCATTTCACCTGTGACAATGATCAGCATCCTACAGTGCCTTTAATCACAGTTTTGATTCCAGTAACAACAAGGATTATCATCCTGTAGCACTGTTGTTATCAAATGACCATCACCCATCAAGGTTCCCAGTTTTTTCAATTTTTGGTAACAAGAATGATCATCATCCTGTAGCACTGTTGTTATCAAATGGTCATCATCCAATAAGCTTTATTATCATTATATATTTTTATTCAAAACCCCTTGTGTGTGTGTGTGTGTGTGTGTGTGTGTGTGTGTGTGTGTGTGTGTGTGTGTGTATAAGTGTATACGTGTGTGTGTGTGTGTGTGTGTGTGTGTGTGTGTGTGTGTGTGTGTGTGTTGATTTCACCACCATGACAACGGTCACTATATAGTATTCATCAGTCATTGATCATTTCCAATTTTCTGCTCAATTGGCATTATCATACCAATGCTATCATGTTATTTCACTCATGACAATGATCAACATCCTATAGCATTGTTTATCCCTATTATGACAATGATCATCATCATCATCATTAAAAAAAAAAAAAAAAAAAAAAAAAAAAAATATATATATATATATATATATATATATATGAGTGTGTGTGTGAGAATGGGTGTGTAGTGTGTATGTGTGTGAAAACTCCCCACAATTAGTCTCTTTTGACCATAATTCACCCATAATACCCTCCCCTCTCTTCTTCCCCCCCCCCCCCCCCCCCCCCCACCCCCCCCCCCCCTTTTGCCCCCCCCCCCCCCCCCAACATGTTTGCATGAATTTCTCCCCCCCCCCCCCCCCCATCCCCCCCCCCCCCCCCCCCTTTTGTTCCCCAGCAACAATGTTTGCATGAATTTCTCACCCCCACCCACCCCCCCCAGCCCATGCATACGCTTGTGTGGGAGAGAGATATGAATTCTTTCTCTCTCTCTCTCCCCCTCCCCCGTTACCCTCTTCCACCCCCCTCCATATTCTGCCCCCCCCCCCCCCCCCCCCCCCCCCCTTTTTCCCCCTCCTAACGATATCTTACCACCCATTGATCATTTCCATTCTCTTCCAATCATTACTAACATTACCCACACCCCCATATACGACTACCCACACATAACTACTATCATCACCATCCATTAAAATTGTTCATTTATTTATTTATTTATATCTTTTATATTCTTTATTTACTTATTTTCATTTCATTTCATTTATTTATTTATTTATTATATTACTTTTATTTATTTTTTTTTTTTTTTTTTTTTTTTACTTATTTGGTGTTATGGGTGAAAATGAATGACTGTACAGCATACGACTCCCATTTTGGCTGGCGGCCCATCTTGGAAATAGCTCAAATGCACAAATTTTCCTTTTTTTTTTCAAAACAGACCTGTATCTGATTATGTTCAAGGCATGAAATTGTCCTTCTCAGCCAAATTTGGTGTTTGTAGCATTAAATGAACAATTATGCAAAATATATTCCAATTTTTGTGTCGGCCATTTTGAAAAATGCCCCCAAAACACGTTTACACAAATTTTTCATGGTGGCTCTAAATCAGGTTTTGTTCAGGACATAAAACTGGCCATCTCTGCCGAATTTGGTGCTTGTGGCATGAAGTGCATGATTTTTCGACATAGAACCCCCACTATTACGACTAGAAGGATTGGGAGACAGAGAAAGAAAAAGATTAACATCCTCCCCTATGAAAAGGTGTGTAGGTGGGTGAAGTGGGCGTGGAGATTAAAGAAAGACAGGGGGAGAAGAAGAAGAATGAAAGATAGGCTGCAACAAAGACCTCTGTCCACGAACATCGCAAGACAGTGTCGTCAATGTTTTCGGGGTGCGATTACTTGAACTGTGGACGATTTTTTTTTTTTAAATGTATCATTCTGAATATTCTCGTTGAACTTAGTTTTGATGACAGATGCACGTTTATTTCCAAATCAGGTCAGAGTACTATTCGTGACTTTCTCATGTTGCATGATATGTTTTTCAGTGTGGATGTGTCCTCTTTGTTCTTTGAAAGTCAGGTGGTTTTAGATCATTTACCTGTTGTTATCACTACAAACGCGCCCAATGCAGGTAATGATGATCATGCAAATAATGACCAAACACGCAGAGTGCTTTTTGACAGATTGATAATGGTCCAAAGATAAGGAAGAAGATTATGTTCGAGTTATGAACAGTCTAGCTATTCTGTCAAATACAGCTGAGGCGTGTAAATGTTTTATACATGACAAAGACAAAGCTTTTGGTCTGTTCGTATATTGCTTAAACGAAACTGTCAATGTATGATGAAAAGAACATCAACAAACAAATCAAGCAAAGAATCTTCTTGGTTTGAGAAAGATTTAGAAATGCTAAAATCATGCAAAATGTGAACCTACAACATTAAACCGAACACGTGACGACTAGGACAAATATAGATTACATCAAATCCAAACAAGGATATGAAACGTTAAAAAAAAAACGAATTCCAAGAAAAGAAGGTGTCTTCCCTGGATGCCAGCAGAAACAATTCGTCTGCGTTCTGGAAAGAACTGAAAGAAATTTTAGGCCAAAATAAACATATCTTAACTAAAAAATATTGGTTCCGAGGAATGGTTGACACAGTTCAAAAAAAATATTTGACGATGGCACAAGGAGCTGAGAGGGAAAATGTGTGTCATTTCGGCTTGTCAGGGAATACAACTCACTGTTAAAATGTGTCATTTCGGATGAATAGGGGGTTCAGAGGAATGAAAATGGAAAATCCGGGAAAGCATGTGAAACTGATGGTGTTTTAGGTAAAAGCTGCAAGACAACTTTTCAAATACTCGCTTTGATAAAGGTTACTATCCCAAAGAATACGCAAAGGCAATTATTGAACTCATTTTTAAGAAAGGCGATCCTATTGAACCAGATCATTATCGGTGCGTTTCCCTACTCAGTATTATTAGCAAATGTTCTACTTGAATCCTTAACTACAGAGTATATAAATGGATGGAAAATTACGGGAAAATATCGGAATTTCAAGCAGAATTAAGAAAATTTCTACGATACACCACATTTTTACACTTTACGCCATTGCCCAGAAATATCATTCCCGAAAAGGACATGCACTGTACGCAGTCTTCTTAGATTAAAAAAAAAAGCCGTTTGATCAGTGAACCATAAACAATTATTTTACATAATAACTAAAGCAGGTATTCAAGGTAAATTTTACCCCGCTCTTTGTGCAGTGTACAGCAGTTTAATGCCATGCATCGGAGCAAATAAAAAAAAAAAAATCAGAATATGTTGAATGTCCAACAGTTGTCCGCTAAGGCTTCATCCTTAGCCCCACATTATTTTCGTTGTTCATTAAACAGTAGGCTGTGCACATACAAGAAGTTGGTAAACATCATGTTTAGCCTCTACCTGAGTTTATGGAATTATTAATTTTGTTTGCTGACAACGTTACACTTCTAGCTACAACCTCAAAGGGGCTGCAAAATCAAACTAAATGTCTTGAGGATTCTTGCTGTAACCTTTGTCTTGATGTGAATATTGATAAAACTAAGATTATTGTCTTAAAAAAAAAAACTGGCTCTCTGTCCACATATTCATCAGAGCTGTACAAGGGCCATCCGATTGAAGTTGTGGACAAATATTGTTAAACTGGGTTTAAATTTACGTGTATGCTAAGCTTAAAACAGGAAACTAATCATCTGGTAGGTAATGCTGAAAAAGCTGTCATTTTTTCTCTACATAAAGTTTTGCTAATCTCAAACAGCTATCTCGAGGAACATTTTTCAGAATTTTCAATCAAAAATACATCCAACTTTTCTTTATTCCTCAGGAATTTTGGATATGTCAAGATTTGATAGCATCGAACGAATGTATCTTCGTGTATGCAATATTTTCTGTGTGTGCCAACAAGATCGCCAACAAATTGGTTCATGAGGAATTAGGAGATATCCGTTAATTATAGATTCGACCTTGAGAATCATGAGGTATTGGTTTCGACTTCTTGAGATACATCAACGCAGACTACCCAAATAAGCATATTAAATGCTGTTAACCCTATTCAGAAATGGTGAAGAACGCTGGACCTTGGAAATCCGGAAAGTTCTCTGTAGGAGTGGGGTTTTCGTTTGAGTGTCTTCAGCAAGGTGATGTTCCCGCATTTTTATACGTATCAGAAGAAAGGTTGTTGTATATGTTAAGACAGGAATGGTCTAGATCTTGGCATGGAAGAGAACAGTATAACTTATATTTTTTATTCAAGAATGTTTTTGGAAAAGAGTTATTCTTAGGGGCATAGAGATTTTTTTTGTTAAAAGTCTTCTTAACACAATTCAGGATTGGTATTCTTCCCACAAACAATTATCTCCATAGATTCAGTACTAGTAATGAAGATAGACACTGTATATTCTGCAGAAATTTCTAAAGGATGAGCATCATTTCTAGTTGATACATCCACATTATAGCAATCTGACAACAAACGTTTTGCCAGTTCCCATCGGTTACTTCTCTGTTCACCAGGACAGATGTACAAACATGTCACTCTGTGTTAAACTTCAGGTCTATAGAATGAAGAGACGGAAAGCCAAAGCCTACATGTTTGCTGAATTATAGCATGAAAACTTTTCTTCCCCATCAATTGATACATCAATTGATGTAAAAAAAAAAATCATCTGCTTTGCGTTAAGGTGGTTGAATATTCGATGACACGAAATACATTGCCCGTTCTCTCTCTCTCTCTCTCTCTCTCTCTCTCTGCTCTCTCTCTCTGTGTCAATGCCCATGTGTCTTTTGGGCCGACTTTCCGGCTCTTGCTGTCTCTATCTCCTTTCCAACTTGCACTCTACGCCTATTGATTGAATATCCATTACATCTGTCATTCCTTATAAGTATAACGGGTTCATTGTCTGCCCCACGCCACTCTCCCCTGCCCTCCCTGACCGCCTTTGCATAAAGGTCCATGACAAATCTATGTTGTCTGTGTGGTTGACCCAGGAGTTTTCCCTGAACGCCTTCGTGACACAGGAATGGCAGGACGAGCGCCTGCAATTCCACGGACTGATCCCTGAAGAATATCTTGAGCTGGACTCCAAGCTGATGGAAAAGTTCTGGGTACCAGACCTCTACTTCTCCAACGAGAAGCAGGCAGCCTTTCACTCCGTCACTGTGCCCAACAAAATGCTGCATCTCTACAGCAACGGCAGCATCATTTACAAGATCAGGTGATGATCTCGATGTGTTGTTCGGAGTACGATGGGGCATTACGGCAGAAAATGGTCTTTTGTTCGAGAAGCTATTGTGTATTGTAAATTTTCTTAATTTTGTTAGCAAATCGATGAAAATATTCTCTGTTTCCCTCCTATATAACACCATAGGTCGGAATGACAGTGATTTCATCCAATCATTTGACAGCAGGAAGTTTGTTTGTTTTCCTTAGAAGTAAGGTACTCCCAATTCATTATTTGGCAGGACTTGTTTCATTGTCCTTTTTCGTGATATCTCTTCCAAACTTTCTGGTCTCTTTCCAACAACGATAAAATATTGATCCCACGCCCAGCTTGTGCCAAACTGTACGAAGGTAAGTGATTGCTCGTTCATTTTCGTTGTCCTTAGTGTTGTGTGTGTTGTCTGAAGAAGACCTAAGGGGTCGAAACGCGTCGCGTTTTGTCTTTTGATTCATTTGTTTTTACTTTTTTGGGCGGAGCCTTATGCATTATTTTTCAAATATCTTTTCAAGAAATTTTCCGTACGGATTCACGATCTTTGTAAAAACATACTTCTGTTTTGTTCTATCATGGTAGATCAAACAAGATGGGTTTAGCAGCCTAATTTAATGTTTCTTCAAAATGCAAAGTTTTCTAATCCGTAGTGTATTTTACGCTTCACAGTAGCAAAGGCTCCAAACCAAATATAGTTTATAGTCAAAAGCTGGTCTCATTGAATGTGAAATGTGACACAAGTGCTCATAAATAAGACTGAAAATCAGTGTTGAAAATTACATGGGGAATAAGTCATTCAATCTGAGCTTCAGGCACCTGAATGTGATGCAGAAAAAACAAAACAAAACAAAACAAAACAAACATGTACTCACATCATGTGCAGAGGAAAACTGTAAACGTTTACTTCATGTATTGAGGGCTGTAAAGCAGTTTTAGACTGGAATATTGGTGCATTTTGCAAATCACCTTTCAAATATTCATAAAACAGTTGTCTTCAAAAGAGTTCATCTATTTTACAATAATAGATTCATACTGAATGATGCGGTACATTGTTTTTCGCAAATTTATTTGCATGACGTCATAATGAATGCTGGTCTCTGGCTTCTACACGACAAAGGCCTATTCAAAAATCAAGAATACCAGCCGCCGTGGCGAAGTGGTTAGCATCGCGGACTTCTGGTGAGAGGTCGTGGGTCCGATTCCCATCAGACTTATGTGGGATTTTTTCTGCCCCGATTGGCTCCTACACATTGTTGAGTTTGCTGCTGACTCAACTAGAAGGACTAGGACCACACAGTTGAGTTTCACCCACTAAATGGATGCGTTTCTGAGAGAGTGTTGCTCACATTTCCTGACCAGCACTGCATGTGTCTGTATCTCTCGGGCCTGGTTGACAGCGGGATATAGAATGAAAGTAAGCGTAGAGTACAGTCTCAGACCGGAATGGAAATCCGTAGCATCATCTTCATCATCCTCATTCTCATCGATCAGCTTAAAAAAAAAGTCTCAAATTCTGTGGCCCCACACGCCCTGCTCTCACAGTGACCTCAGTTTCGATGTCCTAACCATGTCTATGGCCTTGGTTTAGTTTCCGTCAAGGTCACATGCATCGGCAAATTCATGGGGGCTGGCGCGTTCGACAGACGTGGTTGCGCCTTCCGGAGGGAGAGCTCACTCACGCCGGGCATCGCGATTAGCAGTTATTGTCGTCAGTAGGGGGCTTAGTAGGAGGCGTCCTGCGTATGTTAGATCAGAACAGGCGCCACTGAACACTATCGAAGTGACTCGGGCAGCAGTGCAGTGTCTCCTCTGGTGGGTTGACCCTTGACGACTTAACATTGACTGCTCCCTGCGGATTGCCAGTGTCGGGGCTGGAGGTCGAAATGAGCGGCGTGGGTGCAATGCCATTGAGGTGGCACAAAAGATGGGACAGGAAAAAAAAAATCAAGAATAATTATCACCACTGATACAAAATGCTCCCTTTTACCTCCCAAAATATAATCGTTCTCAGTCACACACACACACACACACAAAAACCATCGAGATTTACATCATATAATCTGGAATGGCATTTTGTTCTGATTGCAAAGTGAGGCGACTGCAGGTTGAAATCTAAACAAATTTGAAAAGTTATTGATAACGCACCGCCAAGAACAAACAAAACTTAGAAAAACAAATCACAAAACAAAACGCAACGCGTTTCGACCTTTTAGGTCTTCTTCAGGCAAAATGCCCAACATTCAGGACAACGAAAATGAACAAAGTTCATCGAATTCTGCGTAAGATAGGAATAAAGTTTATAAAAACCTTTTGGTGGTAGTTGAACCCCTTGGAAAATAGGTTACTGACGTTTCAAGCCATAGGCCCGTTGTCAAAGTGAAGAGAAGAAGAGAGGACAGTGTAGACAGGAAAGCCCATGTGAAAATTGGGTGAGAACATCTAATCATCCAGTTGGAAAAAAAAAAAAAAAAAAAAAAAAAAACTGACCACTGTTCAGGTGTATTGAGCACACACACACACACACACACACACACCACAGTTCACACAAAAACACCACACACACACACATGCACGCACACCCCCCCCCCCCACCACCCCCCCCCCACACCCACGACACCCTCACCCCACACCACCACACACACACACACACACACCTGGCTGGGGCAGCCCCCCCCCCCCCCCCCACACCAACACACACACACACACACACACAAAAAAAAAAAAAAAGGGGGGGGGGGGGGCGAGGAGGAGGGGAATAAATGGAAATATTGACTATTTAGCCTACTGAAAGAACAAGGAACAGGGGCTAAAGAGGGGGACAGGACAGAGAGATTAAGGCAGAAGGGCCCTGGCTCAGCTAGACGTCAGTGACCCTGATGTTCATCCCAGCTGGCTGTGTGGTGCCCAAGCGGCTGATGACAAGGCTCTCCATGTACTTTCTGTACGCACGGTCTCTGGGGTTCTGCCACACTGCTAATATCTTTGCATGACTGAAGCTGTGATACGGGCCAACAAAATGTTGGCCGACTGGGTTGTTGTAGCCCAGCTTCATCGACCTCAGGTGCTCTGAAAAGCGGGTCGGCCAATGAGCGGTAGGTCTCTCCCCAATATACAGCTTGGAGCAGGGTGCAGGTCACGACGTACACTAAGTCCCTAGACTGGCAGTTGAAAACTGGACCTCACCGTGAATGCCAGTGGGTCCCACGACTGTAGCTGAAGTGTCTCTATGAATGGGCACGTCTTGCATTTTTTGTCCCCACAAGGTCTGCACCCTGGTGAGGTTGACTGAGTGGCCTGTGGTCTAAGCTTGGACCTAACAAGCATGTCACGCAGGTTCTTGTCCCTCTGAAAAGCAATCAGCGGTGGCTTGGAGAGAAGATCTGTTTGAGGTCCAGATCTTGCTGGAGGAGACTAAAGTTTTCACGCAGGATTCTGCAGACTGGTAGGTTGTGAGGATGGTATGGGATGACGATGACAGCGCGGTCGGTCTTCATCCTCTCCCATTTCTTTGGTCTCAGGGCTTCTGTGCGGCTGGTAGAGCGTGCACGCTCAAGTGCTTTCTGCACAATATCTTCTGGGTACTGGCGGGCTATGAAGAAGGTGGACATCCTTGAGCCTCATTTTCAAAGTCTTGTTCCCTGCTGCAAATGCGTCTGAGCCTTTGAAACTGAGAGTGTGGTATGCTGTTTCTGGTGGAGGATGGGGGGCTGGAGTTGTACAGGAGATATGCATGGGAGTCAGTGGGCTTGTAAAAGACAGTGGTGGAGAGCTTGGAACAGTCTGGGTGGATAGAGATATCTCCTGTACAACTCCAGCCACCCATCCTCCACCAGAAACAGCATACCACACTCTCAGTTCCAAAGGCTCAGACGCATTTGCAGCAGGGAACAAGACTTTGAAAATGAGGCTCAAAGGATGTCCACCTTCTTCATAGCCCGCCAGTACCCAGAAGATTGTGCAGAAAGCACTTGAGCATGCACGCTCTACCAGCCGCACAGAAGCCCTGAGACCAAAAGAAATCGGAGAGGATGAGACCGCGCTGTCATAGTCATCCCATACCATCCTCACAACCTACCAGTCTGCAGAATCCTGCGTGAAAACTTAGTCTCCTCCAGCAAGATCCGGACCTCAAACATATCTTCTCCAAGCCACCGCTGATTGCTTTTCAGAGGGACAAGAACCTGCGTGACATGCTTGTTAGGTCCAAGCTTAGACCACAGGCCACTCAGTCAACCTCACCAGGGTGCAGACCTTGTGGGGACAAAAAATGCAAGACGTGCCCATTCATAGACACTTCAGCTACAGTCGTGGGACCCACTGGCACATTCACGGTGAGGTCCAGTTTCAACTGCCAGTCTAGGGACTTAGTGTACGTCGTGACCTGCACCCTCTGCTCCAAGCTGTATATTGGGGAGACCTACCGCTCATTGGCCGACCGCTTTTCAGAGCACCTGAGGTCGATGAAGCTGGGCCACAACAACCCAGTCGGCCAACATTTTGTTGGCCCGTATCACAGCTTCAGTCATGCAAAGATATTAGCAGTGTGGCAGAACCCCAGAGACCGTGTGTACAGAAAGTACATGGAGAGCCTTGTCATCAGCCGCTTGGGCACCACACAGCCAGCTGGGATGAACATCAGGGTCACTGACGTCTAGCTGAGCAAGGGCCCTTCTGCCTTAATCTCTCTGTCCTGTCCCTCTTTAGCCCCTGTTCCTTGTTCTTTCAGTAGGCTAAATAGTCAATATTTCCATTTATTCCCCTCCTCCTCCCCCCCCCCCCTTTTTGTGTGTGTGTGTGTGTGTGTGGTAGGGGGGGGGGGGGGGGGGGGGGGGGGGGGCCCAGGTGTGTGTGTGTGTGTGTGGTGGCGTGGGGTGAGGGTGTCGTGGGTGTGGAGGTGGTGGGGGGGGGGGGGGGGGGGGTGTGCGTGCATGTGTGTGTGTGTGTTGTTTTTTGTGTGTGAACTGTGGTGTGTGTGTGTGTGTGTATGTGTGTGTGCTCAATACACCTGAACAGTGGTCAGTGGATTTTTTTTTTTTTTTCCAACTGGATGATTAGATTTTCACACCCAATTTCACATGGGCTTTCCTGTCTACACTGTCCTCTTCTTTTCTCTTCACTTTGACAACGGGCCTATGGTTTGAAACGTCAGTAACCTATTTTCCAAGGGGTATGATAAAAAAATGTTGAAAAAATAGATAGATAAGGGGATTACTATCACTTTTGGTGATGATGGCAACAGCAGTTGTAGTACGGCAGGAAGAAAAGCGGGTTAGAGGCTTGTCAAACAGCATAGTTGCCGTGGCAACAGTCTTTGTGGCGATGACGATGGTGGTGTTAATGGTGTTGACGGTAATGTAACACTAACAATGGTATTAATGATAATGATGATAATGAAAAAGAAACATTATCAATGTTAGTACTAATAATAGTAGTACTCATACTGATACTAAGGGAAGGGGGAAGAAAAAAAAAGAGGAAGGGGAGGACATGCACAACAAAGAGGAGAAGGAGGGTACAAATAATGGGAAGGATTGAATCTGATAGGTATATTGATTATCATAATATGTATATAAATAGTTTTTAATATCATCATTATTGTAACTATATAGTAATGATAGTATTGCTATAGGAGGCTGGAAAAGTGGTAAGTTAGAATGTCAGAAATATTGTTAAGAATAATGATTATATTAATGATAGTAGTAAATATAACATTTGTAACAGTTATGAAGTTGTAACAACAGGTATTCTGATGATATATATATATATATATATATATATATATATATGTATGGATGATCAAAATAACAAGAACAATAGTGATCATAATAATGGTAGTCGTGATAAAGATGATGTCATCATTAATCGAAATAATGAAAATAATTAAGTTTATATTTTTTTCAATCTTTATGAACGTGATGATGATACTGCTGATCATGATAATGTAATGATGGTGCTACTGAGAGCAATAATAATAAATGCAATATTATAACTACTAATTGTAGGTGGAAAGGAATAGATATGATCAATGAGTTAAAGTTGACAGTACTACTGGAGCAGGGAGAAGTTGGTATGATATGATGTTAATAGTAATGGTGGGTGAAAAGGAATAGGGATGATCAAAAGAGAGAAAGGTTAACAGTGTTTGGAGCAGGGAAAGTGGGGAGGGTTGGGAAAAAAACGGTGTGTGTGTAGGGGGGGGGGGGGGGGGGGGGGGGGGGGGGGGGGGGGGACCACACACTTACATTCATTCACTCTTTTTTTTTGTTTGTTATGTTTTTTTTTTTTTTTTTTTAAATGAATATGATTTCTATCATTTCTACAACTGTCTGCTGGTGATAGGATTAGTGATAATAGAACCTAGTAACTATGATAAAAACACTCTTACGCCAACCACTCCTTGCCGCAGCCAAACAAAATTAAATCCGGGGATGCCTAGAATTATTTCTCTGATCCAAGTTACTCAGCACCTTATGCCCTGATCATCAAGGTTTACTTGCATAAGATAAGCTTGTTTAGGTAATCTATTCAGGCCTACGTCTTATAATCTAAGCCAATATTTCAAAGCTTTCAGGTATGAATGTATGTGTAAGGGATGCCTGCTTAATTCTGAATATACAAGTTTATCAGGTTTTAAAGCGGAACGCCAAGGTATCTTTTGGAGGCTAATAAACGTACTTTCTCAGTGTGCTCTAAACGTTGCAGATCCACTGTTTCCGTTGAGTATAATGAAATAGGCTAGATTTTGGAATCAAAGATTTTAAAGAAGACTTCCCGAGACATTTCTTTCCAATGTTAAACGCACGGCAAAGAAGATAAAGTACTTTCTTTGCCATTATTACCATGTGTTTCATTCCATGATTCATACTAAGCATGGTAGTAAATTTAAACAATAGCTGTTTACTGTCTCTGTAATTTTTTTTCTTTAAGTAAAACCTATTGGACAGTGACCCCTTTTGACCTGTGAAAAGGAGTAACTAAGACACACATGCTAATCAGAAAATCTCAGTTCTGGCACAGTTGTGCTGCACGTGGGCTACGTACTCACAAATGTCTTTAACTGGTCAGGCGGGTCAAGATTAGTAGTTGTTTTATGGGGAATAGCCTGTGTATTTCGTTTAAAGTGTTTTTTTAATGTGTGCTATTTAGTATTTAGATTTTTTGTTTTCCCACCATTAAAAAATTATATATCAAGAGAAAAATTATCCATTTACAATATTTTAAAACCAAAAAACCTAACCCTCTTTCTCTCGGGAAAAAAGAGAAAAAATGATAATTATAATCTATAATTATGGAAGGGGACTTAGACTGGGACTGTATGTTTTTCAGCCCCGCTCATTGGTCCTTCTTGGGCGTTTCAAGTGGCAGGCGCCAAGCCTAGTGCTTTTGCTCCTTTCCCCTGTTCGGGAGGTGTTCCACCCGTCCCTTTCCTCTCTCCGTACACCAGCTGACCTGGAGTGGCTGGAGCTGCAAGCTTATGACTTGCCTTTACGCACTGTGACTTGTCTTTACGCACTGGAATAATGCATGCGCGGGTGAATAAGGAGCAGCAGCAGTGTGTGCTGAGTGGACTGGGATGTGTGAATGTCTTAAACCCTGAACCTTGGAAAGAACCTGCAGCTTTCCCCGTAAGATTGTGAAGTGAAAAGAAACTTCTTGTGTGTGACCGAGGGAAAAAAAAGAATTTGTATTCTTAGGCTAGGACTGTTGCGTCTTAGAACTTGTGCTTCGAGCAAGAGGCTCTCTGTTTCTTCTTTTGTTAAATTCACTAGGACGGCTAGAGGCTACACGCGAATTTATTGTGCGATTGTAAAAGAATCCTGCATTGGATTTCGGTAGTTTTTCCTATAGATTAGCTCATCCTTATTGACTTCTCTCAGAAGGGGAAATCTCGGGACTGAGGGGCTTTGAGACATAAACTGTTTTCGTTTGCTTGCAAGTTTTTTCACAATAAAATCTTAATGATCCATGATTTCTGTTTTAATTTGAGGACAACTGAAGACTCTTCTACACATTTGGCGTGATTTTCAGATAATTTGTGCCCACCTTTCGATTTTAGTCATTGTAACATCTGCGTTATTTAGTCTTTTTGAGTCAATCGGTTGGCGAGTCTCTTCAGGTTTTTTAACTGTGCATAAGTGAGAGGTTTGATTGAAAGGGATAATTAATTTGCATTATATGTGGAATTTGTGTTGTCAGTTTGTGTTGCGGTTTGCTGTCTGTAGAGTGAGCGGTGCACAGTGAGATTTATATTTGTGATCTTTCCACTTGATCACTGGACTGCCTTATCCCCACATACATGACACTTTCAGTAACAAACAACATCAGCACTAGAAAAGTGGAATCAATGAAAGCCAAAATCAACAAATACACTTAAAAATGCTTCGGTAGTCCGTCTGGTCGCACTAATGTTTGACTTCGTTGTTGCCAACCAAAACCGAAATTCCTTCCGAAATCCAACTTCGCGGAGAACAAAGTGGGTAGAGCAAGCTTACTAACCATGCTTTAGGACACGGGAGACAAGATTATAGGGTCAGCGTGGCCCATGCTGAAGACTAACAGAAAATCGAAAGTCCGAGAGGCATTGGACTTGGGCAAAAGAAGGCCTCAAATTAGAGAAGTAGCCTAACTGGACAAAATACAAACAAACAACAGACAGGGGCTGAGGTCAACAGAAATGAAGTGATGGTGAAAGGCGAAAGTGAAAACAAAGACAGACATGTTGATTCACGTGGTGAAGAGAAAGAAGAGTATGCCAAGAGAATCCACAAGGCAGCTCAGCAAGGCCAACAAGGGCTATGTGGATAAAACGCACCCCAACGAAGTCCCAGCTGGAATGCGATATGACACATGGCGCCTGTTAGGATCTGCTTCATCCTCAGATATGCATATGACCTATCGCCTTTGAGTTCAAAACCTAGTGAAATGGGGAAAATCAGAGGACATTGTGTGTTCGCTCTGTCGAACAAACAGTAAAACATGTCCTCGGTTTATGCCAGGTAGCGCTTAACCAGGAAAGGGTCATATGGAAACACAGCAGAAGGTCATATGGAAACACAGCAGAGTGCTGAAGGAGATCGCACATGCAAATAGCACTGCCGGAGGAAACGCTCTGCCACCAGCAATGACGTTCTAAACGGCCTTCAGCAGCTGCGAGATCAAGAGCATGCTTTGGGGTTTACTTGACGAAGTGGTGGAAACTGGAAATGCACAGTGCACCTTTGAGATTGGGGAAACTATCCAGAGATTATCCGGAAAAGATGCATCAGACAGGATATCGAATTTCACTCCGTTTCATCATGATTCCGTGCATGCGTGGGAAAGAAAGACGGCTACATGCCAGTGTGACCAAGTGCCAATGTGACCAAGCGTAGTTGTGACAAAATGTCGTGACCAAGTACGGTTGCTGCTTCATCCTGTTTTGCCTCCTTTAACTATTTTACGGCAAATTAGTCTCTCGAGTACCTGTGTATCTTAGCTTGTACAATGCAGATGACTAGTGGTCAGTGCCACTGACCACTCGTCATTATAACGTAAATCGGAGATTTTAACTATTTTACAGTTAATTAGTGTCTCCGAGTGCTTGTGTATCTTGTACAATGTAGATCACTAGTGATCAGTACCACTGACCATTGGTCATTATGACGTAAATCGGAGATATTAATTATTTCACAGCTAATTATAGTCTCCTGAGTACCTGTGGTGTACCTTTACAATGCAGAAGACTGGTGGTACACACTGGTCACTATGACGTACATCAGATATTTCGATTATTTTACAGTTAATTCGTGTCTCATGAGTGTTTGTATACCTTGTGCAATACAGACAACCCGTGGTCAGTGTCACTGACCATTGGTCACTTTAATGTAAATCAGAGATTGTAACTATTTTTACAGTTAATTAGAGTCTCCTGAGTACCTGTGCACCTTGTGCAATGTAGATGACTGGTAGTCAGTGGCACTTACCACTGGTCACTATGGCGTAAATCGGATATTTCGATAATTTACAGTTAATAAATGTCTCCTGAGTGCTTGTGAACCTTGTACAATGCAGACGACCAGTGGTCAGTGCCAGTGACCAGTGGTCACTAACGACACGTGGTCACAACGACAATCTGTCACAACTACGCTTGGTCACATTGGCACTTGGTCACATTGGCATGTAGCCGTCTTTCTTTCCCACGCATGCACGGGCGTATTCACACACCCGAATATTGACCCATGCGCGTAAACTAGCGCGAGAAATGTTAAGATGTATCTGTTAGTGAACCAGGGTGCGTGGGGGGGGGGGGGGGGGGGGGGGGGGGGGGGGGGGGGGGGGAAGTAGGGAGGTCCATCTATTGAGAAGAGTCTAGAACTACACTTTGTCTAAACCCAACTGACTGTATATAGGAAATGGGAGAGGGGGTGTAAATATGCAGGCTAACCCAGATTTTCTTTTAAAGGCGGGTGCGCGTGTTGGGAAAAGGCAGAAGAAAACCCTGAATAACCCTCTCTTGTTTGAAGGGTGGGGTGGGGTGGAACAAGATTCCAAATAGTCCTAGACTGACCCTTTGGGGAAGAGAGGGGGGAGGGGTAAATCCAGGCTAGCCCAAACTTACCTCTGGGGGGTAAGTTCCAACTGGGGATGGGGGGGGGGGTAAGTTCTAACTAGTCCTAGAATGACCCCCGGGGGTAAAAGCAGGCTAGCCCAGACTTACCCCGGGGCAAGTTCCAGAGGAGGATGAGAACGGGCTGTTATTACAACTATTATTTATTTATTAATTCATTTATTCATTCATTTATTTGTTTATTTTTATCCATTTTCTGATGCCGAAACTTGTCATCTTTTTTACTGTAAGAGGGAGGTAGTGTCAGGCATAGGTTGCCTGTGTTTTTTTTTTTTTTTTTTTTTTAATGTCACATTTTGTGTGCGCACCTTAGCCGTTGTCGACTTCTGAATAAAGTGCACGAGAAAGATCTGCTAATTGGCTGTTATGTTTTGATCTTTTGTTTTCAATGTTGTTAAAATTATTTATTACAAATGAAAAGATATCCTTTCAGTACATTCTGGATTGTCCGATCCTTACCTCTCACTCTGTCCAAAGTAAAAAAAAAAAAAATCATTATTTCTTAGCCACTGTTGCTTGGACAGCTATTTTTCCAGTTCTGTAGCTACACCTGATTCTTTGTCGGCGTTGTTCCTTGTCTTGCTGGAGGAGTGATCCCCTTGCCGGACTTACTGGATCATATATACCAAGAGGATAACCTGTACGCCAGCCCTTAAGGTCGAGCTTAAGACAACAGAGGAAGGACCATCCACGATTCGAACTTCGTTGATGACGATTTTTTTTTTTTCAAGCTTAGTATGTGGTAACATCAAAGGAAAGTATGAGACCTGAAAAAGAAAAGATCTGCGAATCTTGTGCTGCGGAGGAGCAAATTGAAGAAAATGTTTCTGCTGAATGTTGTGCTTAGGACCTAACATTGGTCCAGGACTGATTTTTTTCGTCCATGGAGTTTTTGTTTATAGATTTCAACGAGTTGGAAAAGGTTTTTTTTTTTTTGATTTTTTTTTTTTTTTTTTGTTAGCTCGTGAATCTTTTTGAAATTTTAACTATTCTCCTTTGTAGTCAATTTGGAACGAGTATATACTCAACTTTCCCTCTGGGGTCCCGTGTCCTTTTTCATAGCAAAAAGAAGTGATGTCACAATAAATCCTTGTATGAAGCTTTTTATTTTTTGTCCGACTGCTTTCTTTTTTCTCTCATTTTGATTTTTCGATCTTTTGGTTTTGAAGAATTGCGTATTGGCGAGATGACCAATACAAACTGGTTAACATATTTGTGAAGAGCGTGCCATTGTCGCCCCAAAATTTTTGACAAACACCCCTTTTCTGTGATTGATCAATAATTCTATTTCTAGAAGGAGGAAGTTAAAGGAAATTGTTACACTCCAACAACAGCGGAAAACTTGTACTCCTGAGAAGGTCTTTCACCTTTTTCTGAAATGCTTTCGTATTTCTTCCCAGGCTTTTTAAGGTCGTGCTGGGGATTCTTCAAGCCCCGTTTGTGGTTTTCTTTTTCTTTCCATTTGTTGTCTTTTCTTGTACTTCGGCAATTCCCCTGCAGTTAAGAGTTTGCTGCAACACACTCCGGGACACTTCGACCCAAGCCTTAAAAATCCTAAACGGACGATTTCCCATACATGACTTTTGTATTGCAAACAATTGTCTTTCGCGAGTTATAAGTGTAAGTGTGTACGTACGACGCAAGAATATTGAAAGTGATTTAGAGTATGTAAGTGATTCGTTCCACCGATACCGTGTTTCTGGGTGCTTCTGTCCGTCTGTCCGAGTGTCATTTTGATGGGAGCTTTACCAGAGAACTCTCTGGTTTCATTGCCTAATCCATTGCTGCATAACACACACCAAGATAGACAGTTTGTAAGTGTGTGGGTGTGGGGGGGGGGGGGGGGGGGGGGGGTGTGCGTGCGTATGTGTGTGTGCTGCGACGCGCTGTTGAAATGTATTTGGTGGCTTGGTATTTGCTTTGTTTCTCTGACTGCTACAGTGTCATGTCCAATGCTTTGTTTAACAGACTGTCACATATTCATGCACTATCTTTGTTTCACATACTGTCTGTCACAGTATGATTTGTCTCTTGACTGTTTGTAGAGGCATTATTTCCCCTTTTCACACTTTCACCATGCCTGATGCATCGTTTTACAGACTATCTGTCATAGCATCATGCCCGATGCAGCTGCAGGAATATCCTATGGATGAGCAGACCTGTACACTGTTTTTACGAAGCTGTGAGTCATCACTTGACAGTGTTACTATCACCACCACGATCATAACCATCATTTTTTTGCTTTTTTTTTTTATTTATCAAAATGAAACCTTTGCTGTTTCACTTGCTTGTCCTTTTCCCCAGCTGCCTGCCTGTCCTAATTCACAGATATTGCACGAACATAGAATGAAGCCCAATTACTGTCTTGAAAAAATCTGATTTTTTTTGTATCAGATAATCACATTGATCGACCTACACTGCAAGCAAAAAAAATCTTGCCACACTGTTCTTAAAATACATGTTTTTTGTTTCTTTGCTAATTTTCTTCCTATTGATGATGCTGATACGGTTACTGTGCTATGTTATTAAATGTTAAAATATTCATTTGTCTTTTCGTTTCATGGTTTTACTTGGGCCTGTCCTAATTCACAGATATTGCACGAACATACATTGGAAATATCAGTTTTTGATATGAATGGCTTCAGCCTGATTTGTGTTACTATGGTTTTGATTGTGACTGGATTTTACCTCTGGTATGGCTCCATGGATGGTTCTGATTGTGACTGGATTTCACCTCTGGTATGGCTGCATGCATGGTTCTGATTGTGACTGGATTTCACCTCTGGTTTGGCTCCATGCATGGTTCTGATTGTGACTGGATTTCACCTCTGGTTTGGCTCCATGCATGGTTCTGATTGTGACTGGATTTCACCTCTGGTATGGCTGCATGCATGGTCTGATTGTGACTGGATTTCACCTCTGGTTTGGCTCCATGCATGGCTCTGATTGTGACTGGATTTCACCTGGGTATGGCTGCATGCATGGTTCTGATTGTGACTGGCCTTCAGCTCTGACGTAGCCTCAGTGCGTGGTTTTGATCGTGACTGGATCTCAGCCTTGGTATGGCCTAAGTATTTGGTTCTGATTTTGACGGTATTTCAGACCTGGCGTGACATCTATCGTGATTCCGATTTGGACCGGCTGTTAGCTCTAGTATGACCTTCATACATGCTCCTGATATTTAAAGACTTTCAGCTTCAGGTGTGATCTTAGAACGTAGTTTTGATTATGACAGATTATTCTCCGAATACTATTTATGATTTTATTAAAACAAATGACTCTAATGTAACAATTTTGTGTGCACATGTGGATAGACTTTGAGATTATGTTGTTTGGGGCTATCAGAGGAACAAACCGGCCAAATACAGACGAAGAACATGCTGACAATTTAGATTATATATGTCTCTTCATTTTTTTTTTACTTTGTTCCATTAAGTCTATGCAATAACAGAAAACAATTTTAGAATATATATTTCTGACCATCTTGCTCCTGCGGTCATCTTCCATTTAGGAGTCGATCTCCTCCAATCCCAAGGCTCTCATGGAGTACCGATGGGATGACTGACTGTTCGGTTGTACAGTCTCGAACTGTATGCAGTCTAGCCCTCGTGGACACCAGGCTGACGGACTGCATGTATGTGGGCCTTCATTCCCTACATGTATGGACATTGAACCTCTCCACCAGCCTGTTGCACTTCGCATGGGGAGGAGTTGTGGTCAGTCCTTTGATAGACAGTAGTAACTGGCCTGACCCATGACTGCACTAGTAAACTGGATTACATGATCTGTAAGGACTTCGGAAGGAATGCCAACCCACGACCAGATCTTAACACCACCTGCACCCTTCCGGCCTCGATGTAACAGCCTCAGGATACTGCTTTGCACAGTCCACCACAGTCAGTTTGTAGCAGTAACCAGACATCAAATGCCCGCTCGACGGAAATGATTGTCAATCAGAGGCATATACAACGAAGGGACTTTTGGGTCCAAACTTCAGAGTCACCTTTGACACAAAAAACAAGAGATTAGCAGAACCGTCTCGTATCAGCCCGAATTCCTGACCAAAAGAACTGCTGCTAAATGCTTTTGAGAGTATTCTTGGTCCTCAAGTATCCTTCAGTCAAAGACTCATGAGCCAAACTTAAAAGACTCTGCCTGTTCTTTGTTTGAACCACCATCTGTTTGTAGGAATTACTCTTCCCACTGTCTTGACGATACAGGACTCTTTTCTGTTCCAAGAACAAAACCTGTCCAGCCTTCCCAGACTGCCAAGTATGTTTCTTCTTTGCCAGGTCTCGAAACCTGTGGATGGATTTGTCCTCTTCATATCCTCTGGTTCCACATCGCTGATCCCTCAGTGGGAGCTGAAAGATTCGAAAGGGTTGCGTCCCCTAACCGCCCGAGCTCTGCCACAACTGGTTCCATCCCTCGTTTTTTGAAGTGGAACAGCCCAGTCTCCTCCATCAGTCATGCCCCTGTGAGCAGATCTACCACAAGGTCCTTCATCAACACAGCCTTTGAGGTCTCCCCAAAGAATGGCGACTGCATCTTTGTCCTACTTACAGATAGCTCTGTCCCTTCACTGAAATCAGCCAAAGTTAAAGTTACCTTCAAGAACTCATCTGTCTGCCGACATTTGGCCACAAGACACTCCTCGACCATAAAAGGTTCTGTCCCTGTATCCTGCAGTGCCGAAATATAGCACGTCCCTACTTCAGCATGGCACTTTGGAACAAAAGGTTTCACTGAGCACTAAGTCTTTTCGCGCAGTTCCATTATCTCTCCCAAAGCTGCCTCATTAACTAGACTGCAGTCACAACAGCCTTCACATCCGTTCTTTCCCTCCTCCAATGAACACATTCAGACTTCTTGTGACCCTTCTTTCACATGAAAATAAAGAAAAAAGGAATACAGAAAAAAAGACGAAAACAAAAACCAGACCAAGTTCCTACTTCGTTAAGGGCCTGCAAGCCTGCAGGAACTAATTGGTCAGTCAGAGCCACACTTCCTTGCCAGAGCCACACTTCCTTGCCCAGTTTTCTGGCCTATGCGCACTACTGCGAACCCTGCTGCCAACTCTGGTCATCTTTCAGGGATGACAGTCGCAGGGATGACAGTCGCCAACTCGGAAGAACACCACAAAGCAATTTTTCCACCCGGAGCAAGTCCTGTAGTCGTTCGAAGGTAGCAGCACGACCAAACAGGCGCCCAGCTAACGACTCCACTAAGGTTAAAACTTGCACACATGATGGCGAAATGATTCATCTGGCTCCTTCCTGCCCAAGTAGAACTTCTGTCGATAAAGTTCAGCAGAAACGTGGTACCACCTCGCAGCGCAGACTTTGGAATGAAATAACTGCTTGCTTCTTCATCTGAAAGCTCAGTGTAAACAATTAATGTAACACATTTTCAATTAGGAAAAATCACACAATACACAACACTTAGTTCAACAAGCGTTTCTCATTCCAGGCTCATCGGGCTATCCTAGACGAGACCCTCGTTTGACAGTATACCAAGCTCTTGCTTACATGAACCGTGTCATTGTTGTGCATGTTAGAGAACATTACTAGTTCACCAGCACAACGAGACGGTGTGTACTTCTCTCACGGAAGTGAATGAACCCTACAATGCAGAGCAATGTGAGTCATCATTTTCAGTTTCTTTCATCAAGGAGGTGTTATTGCGTGCAGACTAGTCCATATACGCTACATCACATCCGCTAAGTTTCCAGACAACACTGCGTATGATTTAAAGCTGATGGATATATGAATTAATGACTAAGATGAGAGAATTTAAGAAAGTCTCCTGGCTACGGTTTAGCAGATTTCTTGCATAAACACGCTGGTCAAATCTTGGAGACATACTCACACCAGATCTACGACATTGATGTAGGCCTACATGCAAAACGTCATTGGTATGCTGTCAAACAAGGGGCTCGTCTAGGATAGCCGATGAGCCTGGAATGAGAAACGCTTGTCTATTCCATGACACGTCATCAAGATGGCTGCTTGTGATGACGGTCGTCGAATGAAGATGTGTATTTACATCAATTTTCTCGTAGATCTGTGTAGACCTATGTATATTTTAATGTTTAGTGATGTGTGATGTTTCCTTGGCTAAAACGAAGTAAGTTATATCGACGATCAACCCGTAACTGTGTCATATATTGATTGAAAATATTTTCATTTTTTCGGCCGACGTTCGTTGGATGACGTTTTGCATGTAGGCCTACATCAATGTCGTAGATCTATATAGATCTGTATATCGTTTAATGTTTGGTGATGTGCGATGTTTCCTTGGCTAAATGGAGATAAGTTACATCGATGATCAACCGTGACTGTGTTATATCGATTGACAATAATTTCTATTTTTGGCTTTTGAATTGTAGTGATTTTGCACAGCGACAGTACAGGCAAGTTAATGTCTGACAATGTAAGAATGCAAATACGCTAGATCTATTCCATGACTGTCAGTTTTCAGAAATTTCTATTTTCAAATTTAAACACTTGTGCATCGTGTAAACACCGTTGACAATGTCTCCCCGAAAGACCAGCTCTGCAATTGAGTGAGATTATCTTTTATTTTTTGTTATTTTCTCTTCACTGATTAATTTTTACATGCGTGATTGGAGAATCGGCACGCGCCATCATGAGTGATATGGCACATCTTTTGGCTGTCCAACCACAGGCTCATGATGTGAATCGACGAAAAAACTGAAACCCACTCTTGATCGTTTTCAAAGCGTTTTTGGTGTGGAGAAAAAGAACTGCTTATCTGGCGTAATGCGCCGCTGTACCGTTACTCCGCTATTTCAAACACGTCTATCAGGATGGAGTCGTTCGACTATGACGAAAACGAACACATTCTTTCTTCGTCATCATCAGTATGGATATCTGAGGCCCAACCACTTCTGGCAAAAACTGTCATACGTATCTATTCCGGCGATCCTGCATCAAAACGTATCACTCTGACTTTATACTTCAAATCCAGCACAGTTTCTGGTACTCTTCTTTGCCAGGGAAAGGACTGTCTCCAGTGGGACACAGATGAATGTGAAGTCATCCGACATGTCATTCAAATCTACCAAAGAAACGGAGACCATATTACTCTGACAAAATCACTGCTGAACACACCAGTGACCTTTCTAGGCTCAGTGTCCTATGATGTTCAGCTACAAACACCAGTCTCAGCTATGGAAAAGCCAGCGTATGTTAAAGACTCTTCTATCCATACATACTCAGTATCTCCACTGCACGTAACCCATGAAACGATTTTGCCCACAGGTTTTGTACTCCTCCCTCCTACCCCACAATTCAGCGGTGAAGAATCTTCTGCTGCACACACTGACATGTCCTCTGAGTCGGAAGTAGAACATCCTGCCATATCAGAAACTATGCCATCTGGAACGGATACTGACCAGTCAGCCCTTGTGGAGCAACGCAACTCACCAGATCAACCTGACGCAAAGAACGAGTCCCATGTCCCCTCAACTCCTCCCATGTCCCATGTCCCGTCAGTTCCTCCTCCTCCCACACTCCAAGTACCCACTACTCCTCTGCATATCATGAAGATGGGCCGTTCACAAATGAAAAAACTCCGCAAACGTACCCTTTGTTTTACCCCCAGACAGAAAAAGACACCTACCAAAGCATTATCTCTGGCCTTCTATACTGGGAGATTCCAGCAACTGCAAGAAGCTGTTTCAGATCTCCAGCTGTTTCTTTCTGGCCTTCAGACATCAGTGTCTGAACAGATGGAGGACGTCAAGGTGTGTGCAAAGAAATGAATGCGGACACACATAGCCTCTAACTTTGACGTTCACCACTCACTTGTTCATTCTCTCGAAGCAAGAATTTTGTGATCTGGATAAACAAGTCAGCACATTAAGTAGAGAGAACCATTCGTTAAAAACTCAGCTGGGTAATATATATATAGCGACGTGAAAAAGTTGACACCAGCCAGATCATGCGACGCCAGTACACAATGTGAAGGTGATGACGCAGATTCAAAAAGTTCGCCCATTGATGTGATCTCCACCAGTAAACAATGTGTTGGTGGCAAACAACTCTGGAAAATACTTCCTTAGATGTGGTCTCCCACCACTCCCCACAGCATGTCACCGAAGCTCCACGAACATACCAGCAAAGAGCCAATCGACCATCGTCAACAGGGAGATTTTCAGTAACCAACCGTGAACGACCATGGAACAAGGCACAACTCCCCAGCTCCTGACTGTAAGCCGCTGTCTGCCCGCGGACAAGAAGACAGCCGATGTCCCAAGAAGACAGTGTTGTGTACTCAGTCCAGACCTCCAATCGATTCAGCTCTCTCACAAATCAAGCTGATGCTTTAACCAATTCTGTCAACATCGGACCTCGAACAACAATCAATTCAGGTAGAGGTACCGACCGCCCTTCTACAAATCTAAAGGAAGTGTCCCGAAAGAACACCGCACGCAATATTTTGTCCACTCGATCTGTATCTGACGGAGCTTCAGTTCTCCTAATAGGAGATTCCGTCACGAGAGACATCGACCTCCGAAGAATAGCGCCCCGTCAAGAAATTGTGTCCAAAATCCATGTACCAGGTTTGTGTGTTTTTGACTTGACAGAGTGGCTGCAGCACCAACGTGGTTCTCCCAGTCTCAGAACAGTAGCCATACATGTGGGGATAAATGACTGTAGATCCACAGGTGAAATCACTAAAGAGACATGGTGTGACTTAATCCATTTAACTTCTCAGGTATTCCCCAACGCTAGAATCATCTCAGCTCAATAATACCTGCACGAGGCAAACACCACTTAAATACGGTGATAGAACCATCCAATCTGAACATGCAAAAAGCATGTGAAATCCTGAACTCGGGCTTCACTGATAACTACCCCACCTTCACAACTAGTACAGGTCAACCTAAACTGGCTTTGTACGCCAGTCTTATTCATCCCAGCGAAGCAGGCGCTGCTAGACTTGCACTGAATCTCAGGAAAACCTTTTTCCACTCTCAAGCCTTTGAGTCTAAATCAAAACCAAAAGAACACGTCGCCCCGAGATTTCGTGGTAATACATACCCAACCAACTTTAAAAACAGCAATCGGTATCCACAGAATAGTCTAGGAAATACAGACTCAGAATTCAGTCAGTATAGCAATATCCCACCCCGTGACTGTCCTCCTATGGAATCAATGAATCATTATCCCCCTCTTTTTCACAGAGAAAATCGCTTACCAAAACAAATGTCAAATACCTCTACTGGAACGTTCCAGGGCCCATCCTCCCCCACCCTTCCCTTCCACATATAACACAGTTACAACAAGTCAGTCCAGTGAATCCCAATCATATCATCCCCGCTACTCTGGAACAAATACAGTTCCCTCTTTCAAGGTGGAAGGATGCATGAACCGATCTTTAGACCCGACATTCCCGTTAACATGACACAAACAGTCCCTGCTATTCCATACGACCATTTTTTGAGACTGTCGGCATACTACATGAATTCTCGCCATATTTACCAGCGCCCATTTCCGTGTTGAGAACACAATGTGTTATGAGTAGGCGAGCACGAGCGCGCGCGAGTGTGTGTGTGTGTGTGTGTGTGTGTGTGTTCGTGCGTGCGTGCGTACTTGCTCGTGTATATGTGCACGTGCGTGTGTGTATGAATATTGCAGTTGCTGGACTTGAATAGAGCCCATCATTCTTCTTTTTTTCGATTTGTGGCTGGATTTGTACTGACGTATTTTTCTATTGCGTAGCGTGTCATAAGTCATAAGAACAACATTCTCAATATCCTTTCCAAAGGTCAGCATTCTGCCAAAGCCTATACCCAAACAGCACAGGTTTTCAATTGATTCAGTTGGTATTCCATTGAGGAAAAACTGGTGAGGGTAATTGTCCTCATGTCTGGTTGTTGAGAGTGCAGACTATTTTCTGGACTTTTTGTGGGGTTGATGGACGATCCAGTTTCTTGACACCACTGAACAATGTAGTTCAACTGCTGCTGACCTGCTTTCGATCTTTCTTGAGTCTCCATAACTGGGATGAAGGCTTCCTCAGACAAGACACAATTATGACATGAACTTCTGCCAAGAGGCGTTAGATTCATTGAAATATAAACATACAAGCACTATTGTAAATTAACATAATTTCTTATTATTTCTTGTGTTTTCCTTACTCACAAAAATTAACATAAATAAAATGAAACAAACACAAATGAAAATAAAGTAAATTATTATAAAAATCGGTAAAACTTTAGTCCTCCAGTCCCAAGTCAGAACACAGTAAAAGGTCACAGCTTCGTCACGAAAACCGATACCATTGGGTTAAAGTATACAGCTGGTTCAGTTCATAACTGGGGTCTCATCACGGTCCGCAATGTCTTTCTTGGACCATTCTCCTCTCCTGCTGAGAGGTATACGGGTGACATCTCCCGTCAGCAATCGCCACATCCCTTACCCGAGGTGGGTTGTACGGCGGCCTTCTCTTCACAACCACCAGGCACCTCACCACGCCAGTCCTAGGCTGCAGATCAGAGCAGGTTAGAAGGTGCAGCACCTGCAGATACATGGTCACGCCTCCACAGACCTTCCCCAAATTCCACCGTCCTATTACCACCCATCACCGAGTAAGCTAACATTAAATAATTAACAAGCATACAAAAACTGAGTCATGGTAGACATACTCCTAAAAATCCACACAAGTAATTATCAAACAGACCTGTGCTTTACCAGGCAAAACTACGTCTGTATGTGTAACTGCAATGCACCCTATAACTACCATGACATTGTAAATGAAGGGCTGCACTAAGTTGATTACTGCAGCCCTTCAATTACAAATTTCATTGCCATACAACCTTTCAAGTTTAATCATCCTCTTCAGAGCAAAAATAGCACATGGACACTAATACATAATGAGTATAATGCAACCACTTATTAACAGGATTCTTATAAACTCCTATCATCACAGCAACCACAAAGCCAATTTCCTCGCTCCCCACCCCAAAGAAAAAAAAAGAACTGAGAGAAATTTCAGTTTTCTTAACCAAGCTTTCCGTGGAGTTGTGTGGTCCCAATGGACCTCTGGAGCCAGACCCCCCAGCCTCCAAGATTCCTCGTCTCGCACGACGCACTGCCCCAGTCCAGGACAGGATATCAGGAACAAAATTCTGTTACCATGGACCCAGTGTTGCAACCAAACGCAAAATAAAGTTGCAGACCCCTCACACTATCCTGCAGAGCACTTCACGAAGGCACTGCACTAGAAATACACAATAGATCTCTCCTGGCTTCAAGGGCACAAATCTACAGATCAAAGTTTCCACCTGGACTGCAGAGACACAGAAACAAAACAACTTCAATGTCTTTACTGAAACAAAGCAGCCCAAGTCCTACTTTACTCAAAGAGGACACACAGAAACACACACACACACGCACACACACACACACACATGCACGCACGCACGCATGCGCGCGCGCACATACACACACACACACACGCACGCACGCACGTACGCACTAAAGCAAACAAAACAAAACAATAAAACTCCAAAGATTTGTCAAACTCGCAGGTCCAGGCACAGAACAGACGCCTACCTGAAGATACACGAGTTCCTTTTTGCCAACCACCCAGGAGATCACTCTATCGCGTAGACGACCTCTCCTGGTTAAAAGAAGCCACTTTCAGGATAGTCTATCCCAGTCTGCTTGTGAAAACACTGAAAAAATGGAAGACAGTCGGACTGTGCCTCCTGTTCAAAAAAAAAAAAAAAAGGGTTTGTCCAACCACCGGTAATCTTATGACACCTTTTGTTTTTCGTCTAAACAGCCCCCCTGAGTTTAGTATTCTAAAGTTGAAGATTACCCAACCAACCTTTGTCCGACACCGCGACACAGCTTTCACACACAGTTTATGGAGATCTCTGCCAACTGAACTGAAAGAGCAAACCACAACATAACTTCCTTTTTGCTAAGATTTCAGGTACGATTTACTCTCACTGATATATAAAAAAAATCCAGTAAAGAGCTTATCTTGCACACTCGAATTCAGTATCATGTTAACGGATGTAACTTTTGATGGGGGACCATCACACTGCCATGTGAATGGGCAGACAGAACAGAATGGCAGAAAGAGGTGCGAGAAATGCAAATGGCTCTGTATCTGTAAAGATCACTTTGTGTATGTAAGAAGGATACAGACTTCTAAAAACAGTCGGTAAAAACGGCGACAAATTCGCAAACTCTAACAGACTTCTCGTCTGGAAACATCACAAGTCACAAGAAATCGCAACTTTACGCTACAGATTGAAACTTGATGCGTTAAGATATAAACATATTGAGGACATGAAGAGCCTCTGTAGTCAAAGAATGTTAACGCATTTTGTACAATTGTTCCTTCAACCAAGCAGTTTTTTTTTTTTTTTTTTTTTTTTTTTTAAAGATGATTTCACTTCACTGGCAATCAACAGTTACCCTAAAGATGATTTCAAAGAAAACCACACACACACACACACACACACACACACACACACACACACAGCACGACTGTCATAGTTAGACACATAATCGAGGAGGGAATGAGGAAAATGGCCAATTGAAACAAAAAGTTTTCTCAGATTTAGAGAGACGGACTTTTGCGGGGACGGCAATCAGCTCCGGTGTAACGATCGATTTTAAGCCCCCTCCACTTTTTAACTCCCAGGGAGTTTGAATTAGCACGTGCCAATTGTAACCCCCCGGGAGTTAAAACAAACCACGCCAGAATGACTCCCGCACTGTTTTAGATTAACTCCCCCACCCCAAAACATTCAGTTTTATGTTAGTCATGATATGAGAAATAAACATTTAATATACACCCCCTCCCTCTCTCCCTCCCCCTCTCTCTGTCTGTCTGTCTCCCCCCTCCCCCCAACTTTCTTTCAGTCTCTCGCTCACTCTCTCACTCTCCTTGCTTGTCTGTCTGCCTTCTTGTTTGTCTGTCTGTCTGTCTCTCTTAAGTTCTCTCCTCTTTCTTTGCTTGTCTCTCTGTCTGTTTTTTATCTGTCTCAGTGTCTCTGTCTGTAGTGTCTCCCCCCAATCCCTCTCTCTCTGTCTGTTTTTCTTTCTTTCTTTTACCCCCTCCCCCCTCTCTCTCTCTCTCTCTCTCTCTCTCTCTGCATGCGTCTAGTCAGCATTGTTTACTGTTATTAGTGTTTATCAAAGACAGATTGGTTAACAGGCTTTTATGTTAGCCTGAGATCTTTATCTTTGTCAAGTAAGGTTTTCAAGTGTCTCTCTGCAGTGTGTGTGTGTGTGTGTGTGTGGGGGGGGGGGGGGGGGGGGGGCAGTCCTGGCATAAGGCCAGAATGACTACCCCCTTCTATTTTTTTAACTCCCCGGGAGTCAACCCCTCATGGTAGAGTTAAAATACGCACGTGCCTAAACTAGCCTCCGAGGAGTTACTTTCGATCAAGAAATGTTGATCCAGATTGACTCCCGGGGAGTTAAAAAATAGAAGGGGGAGGGGGGAGTCATTCTGGCCTTATGCCAGGACTGCCCTCCCCCCATCCCCCGCGCGCGCACACACACACACACTGCAGAGAGACACATGACACTTGAAAACTTTACTTGACAAAGATAAAGATCTAGGCTAACATAAAGCCTATTAATCTATTAATCCAATCTGTCTTTGATAAACGCTATTAATAGTAAACAAAGCTGACTAGAAGCATGCAGAGAGAGAGAGAAAGGGAGAAGGGATAGGGGAGTAAAAGAAAGAAAGAAAACAGACAGAGAGAGGGGGAGTGGGGGGAGACACTAGAGACAGAGACACTGAGATAGATAAACAAATAGACGGGCAGACAGAGAGACAAGCAAAGAGAGTGGGAGAGAGATTAAGACAGACAAACAAAAAGGCAGACAGACAAGCAAGGAGAGTGAGCGAGAGACTGAAAGTAAGTTGGAGGGGGGGGGGTGGTGGGGGTGGAGGGAGACAGAGAGGGGGAGGGAGGGAGGGGGGTGTATATTAAATGTTTATTTCTCATATTGTGACTAAAACATAAAGCTGAATGTTTTTCGGGGTGGGGAGTTTATCTAAAACGGGTGGGGTAGGGGGTGGGGGTGGGGGGTGGTCATTCTGGCGTGATTTGTTTTAACTCTCGGGGAGTTAAAATTGGCACGTGCTAAATCTAAGTCCCGGGGAGTTAAAAAGTGGAGGGGAGTTAAAATGTATCGTTACACCGGGTTAAAACGGCAGACATTAAAAAGCTGTTTTTCCCATGCTCTCTCCTATTGAATCATATTATGCGGAAGATCCTGTCATCGAGATGGCCGGAAAGAAAAAACTGAAGTAATGCTTCTCTCCTCTCTCCAAATGTCGCACAAAATCAATTGCCCTTCTAAGACGACAGATGGTGATGCCACTGTCCCGTTCTCATCCTCTGTTGTCAGTCTAGGAGTTACTACCCTTGACCATCATTTGGAAATGAAAGTTCATGTCAGAGATGTTGTTCGGGCTGCCAGTGATGAGCTCCGCCGTATTGGGTGCGTGTGTGTGTGTGTGTGTGTGTGTGTGTGTGTGCGTGTGTGTGTGTGTGTGTGTGTGTGTGTGTGTGTGTGTGTGTGTATTGTCTATCAGTATCATTGCTTATTGTTTATATGTATGGAATTTGTAATGGGCCGCGTGCTCTGTTCAACAGAGAAGTGTGCACATAAACATGTTCATTATTATTACTATATTATTATTATTATTAAAGACCTTGACTTGACTAATTGTTTAGCAGTTCAGAAAGAAATAGGAGCACAGTTTGAGTAGTGACTTGTAAGCAAAGACAGGAGGTCATACACTTTTTTCTTCGTTCAAACGTAAGTCAGTCAAGCCCTATAAAGATCGGTGTGCAATACCGAAACTTCCACACATGCTTATGATTTTAATCCGCTTTCCACTCGGTAAGGCCTCCGCACATGGTTCTGGTTTTGACTTGACCTTCAGCTCTTGTAATGTCTCAGTGCATGTTTCTGATTTTGATTTGACCTTCAGCTCTTGTAAAGCCCTCAGTGCTTGTTTCTGATTTTGACTTGACCTTCAGCTCTTGTAAAGTCTCAGTGCATGTTTCTGATTTTGACTTGACCTTCAGCTCTTATAAAGTGTCAGTGCATGTTTCTGATTTTGATTTGACCTTCAGCTCTTGTAAAGTCTCAATACATGTTTCTGATTTTGACTTGACTTTCAGCTCTTGTAAAGTCTCAGTGCATGTTTCTGATTTTGACTGGCTTTTAGACCTGGCATGTCCTCGGTTAAAGTTTTTAATTTTGACTGGCTTTTAGGTGTTGTATGGTCTCGGTATTTGTTTTTGAGTTTGACTAATTTTCAGACGGGGTATGGATTGTGTACATGGCTTTCATTTTCAATGGTTTTCAATGGCGCTCAACCCTGCTTTAGCCCCCTTACATGGCTCTGATCCTGACTGACTTCCAACCCTGCTTTAGCCTCCACACATGGCTCTGATTTTGACTGACTTTCAGCCCTGCTTTAGCCCCCTTGCATGGCTCTGATTTTGACTGACTTTCAGCCCTTTTTTTAGCCTCCACCCATGGCGCTGAATTTGACTGACGTTCAGCCCTGCTTTAGCCCCCAGACTTTCAGCAATGCTTTAGCCTCCATACATGGCTCTGATTTTGACTGACTTTCAGCAGTGCTTTAGCCTCCATACATGGCTCTGATTTTGACTGACTTTCAGCAGTGCTTTAGCCTCCATACATGGCTCTGATTTTGACTGACTTTCAGTAGTGCTTTAGCCTCCATACATGGCTCTGATTTTGACTGACTTTCAGTAGTGCTTTAGCCTCCATACATGGCTCTGATTTTGACTGACTTTCAGCAGTGCTTTAGCCTCCATACATGGCTCTGATTTTGACTGACTTTCAGCAGTGCTTTAGCCTCCATACATGGCTCTGATTTTGACTGACTTTCAGTAGTGCTTTAGCCTCCATACATGGCTCTGATTTTGACTGACTTTCAGTAGTGCTTTAGCCTCCATACATGGTTCTGATTTTGACTGACTTTCAGTAGTGCTTTAGCCTCCATACATGGTTCTGATTTTGACTGACTTTCAGTAGTGCTTTAGCCTCCATACATGGCTCTGATTTTGACTGACTTTCAGTAGTGCTTTAGCCTCCATACATGGCTCTGATTTTGACTGACATTCAGTAGTGCTTTAGCCTCCATACATGGCTCTGATTTTGACTGACTTTCAGTAGTGCTTTAGCCTCCATACATGGTTCTGATTTTGACTGACTTTCAGCAGTGCTTTAGCCTCCATACATGGCTCTGATTTTGACTGACTTTCAGCAGTGCTTTAGCCTCCATACATGGCTCTGATTTTGACTGACTTTCAGCAGTGCTTTAGCCTCCATACATGGTTCTGATTTTGACTGACTTTCCATCTTGGTATTGCCTCCGTGCATGGTTTTGACTTCGACTGTCATTGAGTCCTGTTATGACCTCTATATATGATTCTAGGACCAAAGTCTTTTCGGATGCGCATCAACTTTGCGCTTGCGCTGGGGGCGTATACATAAACTGCCCTACAAGTCGGTGGTCACGGCGCATGCTTACTGTATCTTTCGCTGCTACGTTTTGCTACGTTTGAAGGACTGCCACGACTGTCTCCCTCCCCCTCCCCCCACACACACTCACCAACCCCCTTCCATCTCCCACCATCAAGTATAAACCTCTGCATATTATCTATGTGTTGAAGAAACATGTGCAAAAATATAATACTGTTGCTGTTGCGGCAAAATGTCAGACCGAAACAGATTTTGCCTATGTGTGTGCACCCAAGAAATACTCATTTTTTAGGACCGTTCCTTACAGGGTATACGACATCTGCAAATACATGAGGCCTGAGGGGGGGGTGGGGGGGGGGGGGGGGGGGTGGGTGCGAAGCGGATAAGGGAAAAAAGTAAGAACGAAAGAGAAAGAAAGAAATAGATAAAGCAAATATGTCAATGAGAGAGAAAGTGAGACATTACAAATAGAAAAATGAATGAATGAATGAACGGATGAATCAATCAATCAAGGAAAATGAGAAGAATTTGGAATGGGTAATACCTAGTAGAATCTTGACCTGCGAAGTAGCCTATGATCAATTCAAACCGTGTGTATAATATATATATATATATATATATATATATATATATATATATATATATATATATATATATATATGTGTGTGTGTGTGTGTGTGTGCGTGTGTGTGTGTGTGTGTGTGTGTGTGTGTGTGTGTGTTGGAACGGATTGGGGGAATGGAGGGGGACGAATGGGAGGGAATGCTTGTGAACGACGTGCATGTCTAGGAGGGAAGAGACAGGACTGGGGAGTCGTGACGCGGGCGCGCGTTTGTGTGTGTGTGCATTGTGGGAGGTGAGGGGGGGGGGGGGGGGGGGGATGTCAAGGGGAGAAGAAACGAAAGTTGGAGGAGTGGAGAGAAGGCGGGGTGCATAGTACATAGTTCAGATTTTTGCTGGCTTTCAGCCCTAGTATGTCCTCAGTACATAGTTCAGATTTTTACTGGTTTTCAGCCCTAGTATGTCCTCAGTACATAGTTCAGATTTTTACTGGCTTTCAGCCCTAGTATGTCCTCAGTACATAGTTCAGATTTTGACTGGCTTTCAGCCCTAGTATGTCCTCAGTACATAGTTCAGATTTTGACTGGCTTTCAGCCCTAGTATGTCCTCAGTACATAGTTCAGATTTTGACTGGCTTTCAGCCCTAGTATGTCCTCAGTACATAGTTCCGATTTTGACTGGCTTTCAGCCCTAGTATGTCCTCAGTACATAGTTCAGATTTTGACTGGCTTTCAGCCTCAGTATGTCCTCGGTACATAGTTCAGATTTTTACTGGCTTTCAGCCCTAGTATGTCCTCAGTACATAGTTCAGATTTTTACTGGCTTTCAGCCCTAGTATGTCCTCAGTACATAGTTCCGATTTTGACTGGCTTTCAGCCCTAGTATGTCCTCAGTACATAGTTCCGATTTTGACTGGCTTTCAGCCCTAGTATGTCCTCAGTACATAGTTCAGATTTTGACTGGCTTTCAGCCCTAGTATGTCCTCAGTACATAGTTCAGATTTTGACTGGCTTTCAGCCCTAGTATGTCCTCAGTACATAGTTCAGATTTTGACTGGCTTTCAGCCCTAGTATGTCCTCAGTACATAGTTCAGATTTTGACTGGCTTTCAGCCCCAGTATGTCCTCAGTACATAGTTCAGATTTTGACTGGCTTTCAGCCTCAGTATGTCCTCAGTACATAGTTCAAATTTTTACTGGCTTTCAGCCCTAGTATGTCCTCAGTACATAGTTCAGATTTTGACTGGCTTTCAGCCCTAGTATGTCCTCAGTACATAGTTCAGATTTTGACTGGCTTTCAGCCCCAGTATGTCCTCAGTACATAGTTAAGATTTTTTTACTGGCTTTCAGCCCCAGTATGACTGTACACGATCCTGATTTTGACATGTCTCAAGAACAGCCGAACTATGAACAGCATGACTTGACTTGATACTGTAATGGTAACAATGGAAATGAGAATGAAGAGGGGGAAGTGGAGAACAAAGAGGATGAAGAGATCAAGGGGAGGAGGGGAAGATAATTTTGTGTTGTTCTTGATTCCATGAGGTCGCTTTCATTCCTTTGTGATAACATTCATGCTATGTGGCAGTTGCCTTCAGCACCAGTTACCTGCAGTTCCGATGGCGGACCCATGATTCCATGAGATGGAACAGCCAGATGGTACTGCCCCAGTTTACACTTAAGGATTTGCGTCCATCGGATTGCTCCCTCAGAGACCAGGACGACAACTTCTTTGGTGAGCCTTTCCCCCCTCGTTTGCTGCCCCATCTTCCGTGCTAGTTCAGTGGCATTGCTCCCAAGCCGCTAATTCCGGCTAGCTGTGCACAGCCTGGCCTTTCCCATCGCGCCGCCTCGGCACGGACAAATCACAGGGAGCTGTCGATAGCGATTTCAACATGAACTCGCTAAGATCACAGATGTGGAAAGGAAATCCAATCTGTGGGTACAACGAGAGTAGACCTTGAAAAGCCACAGAATTCATAGACTTTTTTTCAGCTGATCGATGAGGATGAGTGTGATGAAAATGATGATGTGGGGGTTCTGTTTGGTCCGCGACTACTTGACAGGGTTTTCCCTACGCTTCCTTTTGTAATATATCTCGGTGTCAACAACAACAATGACGCCTGAAGCAAAACCTTGAGCAACACTTTTAGAGACGCGTCAGTGAAGTGAATAAAAACTCGACTGCATGTTCCAGTCTTTCCATTTGTGCCCATGCATGGTCCTAATGGGAATCGAACACACGACCTCCCTGCAATCAATCTGCGACGCTAACCACTGCGCCATAACGTCTGGTAGATCTTTGCTTCCTTCTCTAAGCCTCTATTCCTGTGTCAAAAGCAAGTTGAAGCCTCAGGAATAAATATTCGAGAATGGTTTATGTTCATAACGACCTGATTCATTTCAGAACCGGCGGAGGTCGTGGATATTGTGATTAAATACCTCCCCATCTCCTCAGCTTTGCCACTACCTTTTCAATGAAAAGCAAAACGACCTGTCCCCCCCCCCCCCCCCCTCTCTCTCTCTCTCTCTCTCTCTCTCTGCCTTTCTCGCGTGCGTGCGTGCGTGCGTGTGTGTGTGTGTGTGTGTGTGTGTGTGTGTGTGTGTGGGGGGGGGGGGGGGGGGGGGGCGTGTGTGCGTGCATGTGTGTTTTTAAAATGTAAAGTAATATTCAGTGATTGAATACACAGCTTTGGTTCGTAGGCGGGAAACAAATCTGTTGTTTCTGTAAACTTTATATACAGGAATTAAATTTCAAACTACCTCACGTATGTCTAGTTTGATTTTCTAATTATCACTTCCCTCTTGCTAATTTTCTCTCTCTCTCTCTCTCTCTCTCTCTCTCTCTCTCTCTCTCTCTGAGGGTGAGCTGATATCATGAACCTGTGAAGTCGTGTTAATAGCTCGTGCGGCATATTTTGTTAATTAACACTTTGTAATCAGTGCTAATCAGGGTACATTTAGTACCAACCAATTTGTGAAGACGGACTGATCATGCCAGTTCAAATTTGTTGCATAGAAGTGTTTGTGGCCAGTTTTACTGGTGTTTTCAGTTTTCATGCAGAAAAAAGGTCCGAGGCCATTGTTCGTGCACGGGTTAGCAAGATCAAACTGTGCTGGCCACTAAATTTTGTTCGGACTGCTTGTCTCTTTTTCACCGTTTCGTGTGCTTTCATCGACAGTGATCAGAAACCGATCATGTCATCTGTCACTCAGGACGATTACCGGACCGTCCCCTCCGATCTTTCTTCAACCAGGTGTTTCTCTCAACGCTACTGGCTACAGATGCTAGCCACCAGTCTCAGATTTACAGTGCGGAAGCCAGTCCCATTGTCTTATCAAACTAGAATGAGCGTGTCCTACGAGACAAAGAGGGGTCCTAATGGAACTCTTGCCATTTGCTTCATAGTTTTCTTGTCTGGATTTCTCTTGCAATGTGGCGACATTGAATCAAATCCTGGACCAGCTACGAGTGCTGAGGCGAATGAGTACACTGATCACACAATGGCAGTACATTTTCACGCCCCACCAAATTCAGCTCGATATTTTACCCCAATGACTCAACCCTACCATTCGTCCGCTCCCCCTCCTCACCCTTTCCCTCCTGTTCCTGCGGGTTCCCTGCTCCCTTTTCAACCTGACATACGATGGATGCAAAGCATTGTGAACCACCTCAGCAGTTCAATGGACTGCTTGGCGGACAACATGAAGAAGCAACTGCAGGAGGTGAACCAGACACAGTTAGCTCTTACGGAAGTGATTGACAATCTGAGGGAATGCTGTAAAACTTTAACGACCGAGAACAACCAGCTTAAGGCAGATGTTGACTGGATATACGGCAAATGTAAACAGCTGGAACAAGAAAACCAACAACTCTTTAACGAGCAAAGGTACTGTTCTGACTCATCAAACAGTCTGAGTGAAGAAGTGGAAAAACTTGAGGCCCATTCCAAATGCAACAACGTCCGCTTCTTCAATGTCTACGAAAGCTCGCATGAAGACAAAAAGGCATGCTGTGAAAAAGTCGTCAAGCTTTTGAAAAAGTTTTATACAAACAAAACGTGGACTGTTGCTGACATAGAGTGTGCCTACCGACTTGGCCAGAGGCAACACAATCAAAACCGTCCACGTGTTCTGCTGGTACGTCTCCACACTTTCCACGACAAACTCATGCTTCTGTAAGACAAAGAAAAAAGAAAACAGATGTCAGATGAACTTGGTGTCCGTATTGCCTCTGACCTGACCACCCGACAACACAGAGCAATACGGCAACATATGCAGAATGGGAGACATGCATATTTCCACAATGGACGTCTGCAGTTCAGGAGTCGTCGTTCTGGTGGACCAGGCCATCAGAGATCGGCCCACAACACCAAGCCGGCGACCCTCCCAGGGAAATGCCCAGAGAAAGACGCTATGCTGAACGGACATCCAACGAACAGTGTTCCAGACCTTCGTCTTCTCCACCCCCCCATCTCCGACATGGCAGAATATCCGTCACTTTCAAAGCAACAACCATCGTCTAGTCATGAGCAGGTGATGCAGCCTGCAGTTACTCCGGGAACAGTCTGTGATGATGATGTTGTTGGGAGGGAAGCTGATCCAGAAAGCAACGGAGTGGACAGATCCTGTGAAATTCTGTCCCCTCCCAGTGAGAAAATTGACGTTCCGGCTTTCCTGACTGACGTCAAGATTCCTACTGGCCATCCCGCTCGTGAATCAACCTGTCCATCGGTGGTGAACGATGCAGTCCCCCAGCTTCATCAGGACAGCACCAGTCAAGGTGTTTCCGGCTTTCTAAATCATGAACTGTCACCTGTCTTGTCCCAGTCTGCACATGCTTCCTCCAGTCCTGACCATCCCGCTGACATCAGCCTGTTCGATGCCGAAAGTCAGACATTTGTAAAACACAGAGATTCACTTTGGAAGGAGAACCATGTGACAAAACAAGTGAATTCTGGCTCCCACAGAGCAGTGTAAACAATAACAATGACAATCAGGATAATCCATCAGTTAACACTGAGAGAATCACACAGTCAGAGTCCTTTCTTGCCATTGAGAATGAACTTGTCTGTATGACCAAGCATTAGGTCATACCTGCGTACGTTTGATTTTGTCTTCCTTTCTGAAATTTTCTCTGCAAAATTTCCAGATTTTCTTTTCCCAGATTATAACGTCTTTCTTTCACCTCCAGTCAGACTGACAAGCTCTGTTACAGCAAGACTATCTGGAGGTGTTGCATGCTTGTAAGAAAACGGTTGAAAAATATGATATCTTTGATTCATGTGGAGTTGACAACTGTATCGTACTTAAGTTGTGTAAGACACATACAGGTTTAAAGATTGACTTTATTTTGCTTGGTATGTATTTGCCTCCATCTCAGAGTACATATTATAATGAAACTGATATTTACAACGGCGTGTCCTTGCTTGAACAATGTCTGTTAGATACCTTTGAAATTACTGGTGATCTTCCTGTTTTGATATGTGGTGACTTCAACGCAAGAACTTGTGGAAAAAATGGGCGAGATGTTCTGCTTTTCGACATCGATCCTGACATTTCTTTCGACGATTCTGTCCATATACGGTCATCTAAAGATTCCATTGTTAACCAGTTCGGAAAATATTTACTGGATATTTGTGATCAGTTTAACTTAGTAATATTGAATAGTTTGTTATCTGGTGATGAAGAAGGGGACTTTACTTACATAGCTCACAAGGGAGCAAGCATCATTGACTATTTTATTATGTCTAGATGTATCCTGGACCTTGGACTCAGCATTTATGTTTCTCCTAGAGTGGAATCCAAACATATGCCTATTGAGTTGAAACTTAAATCATATCCACCAAATGAAACTGCTCCGAGTTCTAGCAGGCAACACAATAGTAAAATACATTTGGAATGCTGAAAAAAGTTCCGAGTTTAAATCTAAGTTATATTCAGAAGAAGTATTGTCACTGATGGCACGCGCATTCGGCTTGATTGACATCGATATCAATGATGCCTTTGTTAAAATTTAATGAAGCTATGCATAAAGCAGGCTCAGTTATGCAAAAACAGATCACGTTTGGGCGACAAAAATAATAACGTATGGTTTGATGGTGAATGCTGGATCAAACGTCGTTTTCTGAGACAAACTCTACGGAAGTCCAAAACATCTCAAAAGTCGCCAGAAAAGGCTAAGGAAGACAGAATACAATATATAAATAAAAGGAAAGAATATAAGCATGTTCTTGTACAGAAAAAAGAGAAACACAAAGAAAAAGTTCTTAACGCACTTCACTCAAGTTCTAAAGAACCAAGCATTTTTTGGAAAACAGTCAGATATTTAACGAAGAAAGAATTCACACAAAGTAACATTACTCCAGATTTGTGGTATAAGCACTTTAAGGATTTGTTTTCTTCCAGTGTCAATGATCACAATTTGGAGGAAAACGACGTGGACGTGGATACAAATGATGATGGTTCTGTAGTGATTGAAAATCTAGATTGTGATATTACAGAAGACGAAATACTTGTCGCCCTTGGAGCTTTGAAAAATAACAAAGCTCCTGGACCTGATGTTTGATAAACGAATTTTATAAATATTCTAGTTCGTACGTAGCACCATTCCTTCTTAAATACCTAAACAAACTTTTTGAATCGGGAGTTTTTCCAGATGAATGGACAAATCTGTAATCCATACTTTGCATAAAAAAGGGGATATTGATTGCCCCGACAACTATAGAGGCATTCCTTGTTAAACGTGTGTAGTAAGATTTACAGCTACATTTTGAATAAACGTCTCACTGCATGGGCAGAGGACAACGATGTTATACATGAAGCGCAGGCTGGATTTCGTCGCAATTACAGTACAATAGATCATATTTACACTCTTTTAGCTTTAGTACAGAAGCAACTTTTTAGCCATTGTAAACTTTATGTCGCATTTATTGACTTTAAAAAGGCCTTCGATTTAGCAGATAGAAACTACTTGTGGACAGTCCTTAAGAAACACGGAATTAATGGTAGAATGTACAGAGCAATCAAGAGCATGTACAGCGTTGTGAAAGCTAGAGTAAGAGTAGGTAGTGATTTGACTGATGTGTTTTTATGTCCTCATGGAGTAAAGCAAGGTGAAATATAGTCCCATTCTGTTCTCTTTTCTGATTAATGAATTGGCAAATGATGTCCACACTTTAGGAAAACATGGCATTAAGTTGTCACCAGATGACATTTTGGAAATCTTTATACTTCTTTTCGCCGACGATGTAATTCTTTTGTCTTATTCTGTGACTGGCCTTCAGCAACAACTGAATATTTTGAAAAAATACATCTAGCAGACTTGGTCTTCAAGTAAACTTTGACAAATCTAAAATAGTTATTTTTAGAAATGGTGGATACATTTCTTCAAAAGAAAAATGGTTTTACGGCGATAGAAAGATTTGAGATTGTCAACAGTTATAAATACCTTGGTATTATTTTTTCTACTGGCCTGACATTTCATACGCTTTGGAAAACATGGCTCTTAAAGCTAAGAAGGGTGTTCTTTGCATTTTAAAACTGCTGTGGACAGTTGGTGACCAGTCTCCTTCATTATTTTTTAAGTTATTTGACTGTCAGATCCAACCAATGCTCACTTACGCTTCTGAAGTATGGGGTCTTACGGAGGATTATACAATTATTGAAAGGGTGCATATGTTTGCGCTTAAGAGATTCCTGAACGTCAGTATCAGGACGCCTAATGCCCTGATTTATGCTGAAACTGGGAGGTATCCTCTTTACATATGTACTAAAACCAAATGTATAAAATTTTGGCTTAAATTAATAACAATGCCTGAAGGTCGACTCCCTTACAGGGCTTATAAAATGTTAAATAATCTTCATTGTAAAGACAAGAATAACTGGGTTTCTAATGTTTGCTTCACATTGTACCGCTATGGATTCGGCCACGTTTGGGAAAATCAAGGAGTATCTGATATTAATGTTTTTCTGTCTGAATTCAAACAGAGATTAATAGATTGTTTCCTGCAGGAGTGGAATGGTGACGTTTCAGGAGAACGATTCTCTTTTTATACCTCTTTCAAATCAGTTCCTAGTCTTCCGCAAGCTGTGTTTAACATAAAGAACATTGCTGTTAGAAAAGTACTCTTACGTTTCAGACTAGGTGTGTCACCATTGAAGAGTCATAGATATCGTTACACTGCCCGGTCACCTGGCACAACGCTTGCCCGTTTTGTAAAGATGTTCCAGAATCTGAACTTCACTTTTTACTTGTGTGTCCAAATTATCGCGACATCAGAGAAAAATACTTACCTCGCAAATTTTTTGCGCGACCATCAGCGTTTACGATGACCTTTTAATTGCGAGTGAGAAATATTGTAATGTAGTTGGCTGGTACCTTTTTGAATCCTTGAAAAAGAGATCTATCGATATGAACGATCTTTAAACAATAATTAAGACTGAATATAACTTATAAAATAGTGTAAAACCTTTCATCATATACTGGTAGAACAAATGAGTGCCCAGAACAACATAATGTACATAAACATTCCGAATTCTAATATCGTTTCTGTTTCATATATTCATACACACACACCGTCATATATATTCTCATATTTTCAAATATTATGGTGACCTCTACGATTTGCACATGCATGCGTACGTATGCGTATTTGAATATATGCACATTCATGTGTTAGTCAACGTTGTGTGTGTGTGTGTGTGTGTGTGTGTATATATATATATGTGTGTGTGTGTGAGTGTGTGTGTGTGTGTGTGTATGTATGTGTATATGCATATGTATATATATATATGTGTGTATATGTGTATGTATGTGTATGTGTATATATATGTGCGTGCGTGCGTGAGTGTGTGTGTGTGTGTGTGTGTGTGTGTGTGTGTGTGTGTGTGTGTGTGTGTGTGTGTGTGTGTGTGCGCACACAAATGTATTGCTATTTTGTTTTTTTTTTTTTTTTTTTTTCTAGTTAGTGGCATTTCCCTTATTTTGAAGCAATTAGTGGCATTTCCCTTATTTTGAAGTAATCCCACTTCCATGACATGGGCATATGGCCTAGTTCATTAAATGTTCTGAGTTCTCTCTCTCTCTCTCTCTCTCTCTCTCTCTCTCTCTCTCTCTCTCTCTCTTAACATGCGCTGCCTATTCTTTTTTCTTTTTATTTTGGTAACTATCTTCTCGCTGGCCTAGCCGGCTGCTTTCAATTAGGAAGAAACTCTTGGGAGAGCTTGACGGCAGAACGTCTGCACAGAAGACCCCCTGTTCAAGGCAAGGGTTTCTGATCTGAACTCCTAACACTCTAAATAGGTAGGGTCGCATTCAGGTCATGACTTTTAGATGCCTCTCTGCTGTCAGAATTGTTTTCCCTGACGCTGCCGGGATTCAAACTTGCAGCTTCAAGATGAGTGGGCAACTCAAAGCGTTGTCTTTAAGTCGGTTGTTTTGCCAACATTGCTATGGTACACCTGTTTTAAGCTGGAGAATTTAAGCCTTACGAAGTTTACTTTAGTTTTTTCCTCACCCAGATTTGGCTGCAACTCTTTTCAGTTGCCCAATAGTGTTTAGATATACACACTACACAATGTAATTAGCTACAGATGCAGTGAGAGTTTGAAAACATTTACGTAAATGTGCCGTCATCAAGAATACAACAAGATAAGCAAACGCTTACTGCTATCATCGAAGTGATGCAGTCACACATCATTAACCGCAGCATCTCCCACCAGTAACTACCAAACATCACCGCAATCTCTTCTTGTAGCAAGGTTGAGGAATTTTCAATTAGAAAGACAAAAAGAGGGGCAAATGGGGAGAGAATCCCGTTTAATTTCATATAGGCCAAGGCCCCTTATGAGGGGAATGTGAACAACAAAAGAGCATTGAAGCAGCGCTAGTTATGACTTAACACAAACATAACAATGGTAATACAAACAAAATTCTTAAGATGTGACAGTTTCTCTGAACTTGTATGCCTTTAAAAGAAACACTGAAAGACCTCTAACAACTTCAACTGATTGAGAAGACATTAATAAACACAATTTAAATAACACGGTTGACTATAATATTTAGTAAACAAGTGGGGTAGTCTTTGCTCCCATAAGGAAACCCTAACACAGAGTAACTTTTATTCAAGACTGGCACAGCCTTTTAAACTTGAATAAAGTCAGACAAATACAAAGACGAACAATCTAATAGTGGGGGAAAAACAAGCGCAGGCCAACAACTAAATTGTCTTCATAGTAATGACTGCGCAGATACAGCCAGCCGTGTCTCCCTGATGAGTTTCCGACCCAGCGGACGAAAGGCCTCGGAGCAGGCAATACAAATATATCTGCCTTTAAAAGGGATTGCGATGGTTCCCTTATGCAGCCAGTGAAGAGTTTTCATATTTTCTTAATTTCATGTTCCCAGTTTTTTACATCTTCAACCTCCCACCCGCCCCCCCCCCCCCCCCTCTCCTTAAGTTCAAAGTTCTGCCAAGTCATTACTATGAAGACAATTTAGTTGTTGGCCTGCGCTTGTTTTTCCCCCACTATTAGATTGTTCGTCTTTGTATTTGTCTGACTTTATTCAAGTTTAAAAGGCTGTGCCAGTCTTGAATAAAAGTTTACTCTGTGTTAGGTTTCCTTATGGGAGCAAAGACTACCCCACTTGTTTACTGTTTGTTGTTTGCTGCTCCCCTGCCTCATTTCATTTCCAATATAATATTTAGGTTTGATGAACTTTTCACGAATACCATTAAGAACTGGACAGCAAAGAACAAAATGTATTTCATCTTCTTGTGCTACTTTACATAATGGACAAATCAAATCCTCGTTGTTAGCCATTCTGTATCTATAAAGATGCACTTCTAATTCTGATATTCCTAATCGAAACCGTGTTGTAACATACTGTAAATGTCTATCAATATTAGCGGTCAAATATGGTTTCAAATCATGCACACTGCAAAAATTGGTATAGAAACTAAATCTATCACTATTGTGAATGTGGTCAGACCATTTTTGCCATGTACAATCTATTAATCGTTGCCTGAAGATACTTATAAATGCCTTGATATTTTCTACTCCCTGATTTAACCAGACATATCAAACCCATATTCTGTCAAACAAATACGAACTTTGGAGGCCCAGTTATTTTTACCTTTAGAGTCCATATCTAGAAGCATATTGTAGGCTTTTCTAGGAATTCTATCATTACCCATTTGCAATATTTAAGCCAATAACGAATGCAATTAACAGCAGATAAAACAAATATTGGGTAGCGATTAGTTTCTCCGTATATCATATCATTCGGCGTACGTCTGTTTACACCAAGAAACTTTTTTTTTTTTTTTAGAGCAAATAAATGTACAGATTCGCAACAAGTAGCAGCTTTGTCTAAGCCCCATAATTCAGAGCCGTAAAGTACAACGGGCTGTACTTGGGTATCAAATAACTTAATGAATACCTTAAAGGATGTATTATTCAAAACATACAACTTTTTCATAATACATAGTAAAGCATTCTTCCCTACTTGCCAAATCTTTGCAAGCACATGTGAAACTCAACCGTCTAGAAAACATTATACCTAAATACTTGTATGCATTAACAACTGGCATATCAACATCACCATAAACCCATCTTTCCCTTGCACCAAGATAACCCCCCTTACGAAACACAATGATATTACTTTTTGACATATTAACTTTTAATTGAAGTGTACCAGCTGCACGTCGTAAATTATTCAATTGAGTCTGTAGACCAACTGGCGTTTCTGATATTAAAATAAGATCATCAGCTAATAAAAGAATAAACAACTCTAAGGTATCAAGAGACAACAAGGCACCATCTCTACCATTATTAATAACTTCTACAGCTAGTTCATTTATAAACAAAGAAAATAAAACTGGACTACATGCATCTCCTTGTTTGACCCCAGCTGTACAGTTAATGAAATCTGTCACTTTACCTCCACAACGGACTCTAGCTCTAACAACATTATACATACTTTTAATACACCTATAGAGTTTACCGCATATACCATTTAAAAGGGGGGGGGGGGGGGGAGAGAGAGGGGGGGGGGCAGACAGAGAGAGTCAGAGAGAGAGAGAGAGAGAGAGAGAGGGGGGGGGGGGGCGGAAGCCGAGGGAGCTTGAGGGCTTGGGTAACTGCAGTGGGATGGGGTATGTGGGAGAAGGGGGAGGGGGGACAACCGAAACCAACGGGTCAGCTTAAACTTGGAGGGATTTCAGTAAGAATGGTCAGTGACAGAGTGACTGGGGTACAAATCTATGTATGTAAAATCCTTCTGAAAGACCAATCACACAAAAATTGACAGGCAAGGCCCTATTCATTCGGTTAGTCAAAATATACGCACGGATGACTAGTCGGATGTGGGTGGTGGTGAAAAGAACGAGAGAGAGAGAGAGAGAGAGAGAGAGAGAGAGAGAGAGAGAGAGAGAGAGAGAGAGAGAGAGACCTTACTAAACTTTATAAATTTATGTAGTCAAAGCCTACATGATATCAGCATAGGCGAAATAAAAAAAACACACACACACACGCACATGCTTACACGCCCACAAAAACACACACATACACACAGATATGTACACATATAGCCTGTATGCAGATACGTGTGCTCACACAAACCCACAAATTACACACACACACACTAACACACACACACACACACACACACACACACACACACACACACACACACACACACACACACACGCACTTCTGCACACACACACACACACACACACACACACACACACACACACACACACACACATGCGCCCACGCACACACATGGGCCCATGCCCACACATCATACACACACGTGTACATTCACTACACACACATTAAGAAAAAAAAAAAAAATAGTAGGTAGGCACTCAAGGTCTGACCAGCACGCTGGGCTAATGCGTAGGTCAGACGTCCGCTGAGTCGTAGCCACGAGACCGTCTTCTTCTATTGTCTGATGTTAGTTAATTCATTTATCCATCAGCTTCAAATCGTGCGTAATGTGGTCTCAAAACTTAGCGGATGTGGTGTAGCGTATATGGACTAGTCCGCACGCAGCGACGCCTGCTTGATGAAACTGAAACTGGAATAGCCTCAAGGCCAACACTGCGAAGACTCGGACAAACTTAAACTGGGCCTTTCCAATAACAGATACAAATGATCAAACAAATGTCAACTGAGATAAGACTTTGAATCTGTCAGGGACGCCAGTGTATCCTTGTCATACACACCCGAGTTCTGGATTAGACAAGATGTCACTCTTGTGCTCCTTCTTGTCACTCTTCTTTATGACAGAGACATTGACTTATGAATTACAAATGATTCAAGGAATTAATTTATGATTGTATAATGTATGATGTCATTAAATGAAATGTATGAAGATTGATAAAAGGAGATGAATGGAAATGATTGTGTTGATTTTTTTCAAAAGCCAAGGAAACCAAAAACCAACCAACCAACAACAACAACAACTAAAAAACCCCATATAAATGAGAGTTTTTTTTCACAGCATCTCAATTATTGTACAGACCCAATTCGCAAGGTACTTGCTGCAGATTTCACAGTCTTGGTTTGTTCACAGTTCTTGAAGAGTTTGATGTGACGACGATGCCAAGACAATCGAAAAATAAAGATTCACGCATCTGATGAAGATGAAGGATGTGTAAGGTCACTGTTCCAGATGATCATGCGTTCACGTCTTGATGATTTTGTCGAAGACGTGCGTTGTTCTTCCCCATGGGTAAGACTGTGGATGGTCAACGTTTAAATGGATATAGAAACCCAAAATCATGCACTCAGTCACCCTTCTGAATACTCTATGTAATTTCTTAATCTCATATCTTCTGCGCTTCTACGCGTCACATTCACTCCTGTATAATTCTCCTTGATCATGTTAAGAAAGTAATCGAACAAAGATATCGTTATATGTTTCCATTTATAAGTTATCTTAATGTGAAACAGAAATATTGTTGATAGTTACTCAAATACATTTATGATGCACACGACTGTGCAGATTACTTTTACAAGAGATGTACTTTTCTCTCATTACTTTTCACAGCAATATTATGGCTTCTTGATCTAGGGATGAATATTTTTTCACATGAGCCGTTTACAAATTATAGATGACTATCATGCCATTCCCTCAGTCTTCAGTACCACCATATATCATGATACAGATTAGATCTGCACAGACAATGGATGGTCAATACAACACATGGTGATTGGGATGGAGATGGAGATGACACAACTACAAGATAACGATGTCGATCGTTTAGTCCATCCTGGCAGTAAATAGATGTGGTTACGATCGATCTAATAGACTAACCATTAATCATTATAAGTAGATAATTGCCGAACGAATGCGATGCAACTATTTCGATCATGATCGCGGTTTCGATTACGGTTGAGTTATAATATATAAGAGCAGACACACCCTGTTAAATAATAGGCCTATAGTTTAATGATCGCCTATCCCGAATCAGCTCTGCCAGGAGTCCCCTGCCGGTAGCTCAGCAAAATGTCTGGTCTGCTCTGGTCCGCTTCGAAGACTTCCCCTGTCACTCGAGTCGCTGAGGTCAGCTACTGGGTTGCTCCTCCTGCCACGCAAGGCTGGCCTAGTCAATTCTGGACTGCTGCTTCTTGCCTCTGCTGCTTTTCCCAAGAAATCACGCTTGATCTTCCGATCTTTGCTTGCTTCTTGTCTTGATGGGCCCTGTTGAAGATCACGTTATTTGTTTTGGATGTTTTTTTTTGCATCCACGTATAGTGACCAGTCATGTTTCAGGTCTGGTGACAGTCTGCACTGTGGGGGTGACAGTCTGCACTGTGGGGTCTGGTGACAGTCTGCACTGTGGGGTGACAGTCTGCACTGTGGAGTCTGGTGCCAGTCCTGTTCCGTGGCTGGTGACAGTCTGTACTTTAACATGGGAGAGCTAGAAAAAGACTGGTCACTACACGTATTAATGTATTCTTGCATACAGGCTTATTCTACCCAGATACTTGCATAATGACAGTTTTTAATTGAAATACTTTGAATCCATGAGACATGCTTATGCGTGTGCGCATTTTTTGTCTTTCTTTATGCATGTGTGTGTGTGTGCTGATGTGTCCATCAGTGAGTTGGGTGTGGCCGTGCATGTGTCTGTGGCCAAGCATATGAGAAGGAGGACAGAATGGGGTGTTTGAGACCACATAAAATGTCTAAATTTCCCTCCTCAGTTCATAGTCGAATGATGAACAGTCTGACCCTGGACAACAAGTCTGTCACATGGGGGATAGGTTTTCTCTTGTTCTGGCGAGGATGGGAAGAGTGGTGTCGGTGAAGATGGGTGTAAAGGTCTCATCAGCAGCAGTTGAACGGTTTGAATTAAACTGTTTAACTGTTTCTCAATGAGCTTGAAACAAAGGTGGAAGCTGATCTCAGTTTGTGTTTCTTACAGGAGTCATGCAGACAGTCATTGAGGTTTGGTTTGACTTTTGTTCTTTCTTGCTTCCATATAAATGTTTAAAATTTCAGAATAAACAGAAAACGTCTCTGAGAGTAATGATACTAGTAACTAGAAAGGCACCAAGGGACTGCCTCCATTGCCTCAATGGCTGGACAAACTCGTGATCCGTCCTTTCACCAGAATCTGTTCCAACATTCAGCAGGATTGTCCTTGGACCTCAGTACCTCTTTGTTTCAAGTCTGGTGACTGTCTGCACTGTGGGGTGACAGTCTGTACTGTGGGGTCTGCCCAGTCATGTTCCAGGGCTCGTGACAGTCTGTACTGCTGGGTAACAGTCTCCACTATGGGGTGACAGTCTGCACTGTGGGTGACAGTCTGCACTGTGGGGTCTGCCCAGTCATGTTCCAGGGCTGGTGACAGTCTGTACTGCTGGGTAACAGTCTCCACTGTGGGGTGACAGTCTGCACTGTGGGGTGACAGTCTGCACCGTGGGGTCTGCCCAGTCATGCAGTACATATTCAGGATTGGTCCCTGGATCTCTCTGGGCCCTTTCTGCTTTGGAGGCCATGGCTGGCTGACCTCAAACACCCTCTCCTTCTGAAATCATACCCTCTGAAATCTGATGGATACAACATAGTTTCTGAAATCATACCCTCTGAAATCTGATGGATACAACATAGTTTCTGAAATCATACCCTCTGAAATCTGATGGATACAACATAGTTTCTGAAATCATACCCTCTGAAATCTGATGGATACAACATAGTTTCTGAAATCATACCCTCTGAAATCTGATGGATACAACATAGTTTCTGCTTGGGTTCCCAGCCATGTGGGTATTCAAGGCACTGAGTTGGTTGATCAACTTGCTAAGAATGCTTCAAGGATAAAGTTGAGCAGATTGTCTATCCTTCACACTGATCTGAAACCAAAGCTCAGGTTTATGTCAAAGACCTCTGGTGAGAGGAATGGAGCTCACACACAGATAACAAACTGTTCCAGATTGGTTCAATCCTGAAAGAGAGTTACCATGTTCCAAGGGAGGTCATAAAGAAGCAGTGTCTTGTGCCATTTAGACACAGGCCTCTGCTTTTACACTCTTTTTCTTATCCTTTAAAAGGTGAAGAAGGTCAGTGGTGTGTTCCATGTCATGTACAACTCACACTGAAACAGAATCTTTTACAGTACAGTGTTGGGACTTGCATGTCAGACATAACACTTTACAGAAGATTCCATAGAAATCTTGTTCAGAGCCCACCTGATGTGATTTTTTTTAATGTTTTAAAGAGATGAGCATTTTTCATCTGATCTAAGATTTTACGGAAGAAAAATTTTAATGAAATTTCCGTTGCTTTTTTAGGTGTGCTTTAGAGTTGTGTGGTGCTTTTTTTTCTTTCTTTCTTTTTTGTTGTTGTTGTTAATATGACTTGTGAGTGGACTTGAACGCTGTGATAGTCCTGATATGGCCCTTTTTAGTCGGCTGGCTATAAGCAACATTCTCTCTGTCTGCACAACTAGCTTGGTTAAAACTAGTTATGTTATGTGTGGCCTATAGACAGGACTAGCCAGCAGACCTGGCTAGAGACATAGCGTCCTTGGCAGGGGTGATCACAGCAGCTTGTTGCAAGGTCTGAGGTCAGGGCGTACAGGGTGGTTAAGTGTTAGAATATGTGGATGTCTACTGATGGGAGGAAGGGGAGGGAATGGCTGTGTGCACATATTTTTGTCATATTGCTTCGTGTGCTGTGTTGTTATTAAAGATGGGAAATTAAAAAAAAATAATAAAAAGGAGTGATTAACGACCGTTGATGGCTTCGGGTCTTTTTTACGAACCCCCTGTGTGGTTTGTAGTATGTTATATAGTTTCTTAATAATAATGATAATAATAATGTTGATTTATATAGCGCCTATTCTCTAAAAAATAGGGCTCTAAGCGCTTTACATTACCAACAACGCACACACACACACACGCACGCACGCACGCACGCACGCACACACGCTCACACGCACGCACGCACGCACACGCACACACACACACACACACACACACGCGCGCGCGCGCGCGCGCCGCGCGCGCGCTCACGCACGACCAAACACCCCCACGCTCTCAGACACCCGCATGCACGTACGCACTCACAACAACACGGCCTGCACGCACAAGCAACACAACCACCAGGCGTGCATGCAAAAACCCACTCAGACACTCGGAAGGTGGATTAGGAAGTTGGGGGGGGGGGGGGGGGGGGGGGGGGGGATTACGACTGAAGAAAGAAGTTAGTTTGAACATATTTTGGTGCCGAAACCCGGGAAAAGGTGTCTGTTAACTGCTGCTATTTTGTGTATGCGGCTAACGGTCCCAGGAAATATTTTATTGCTTTTTTCATTCATTGTTTCGATCGTCGTTGTTGATACGAACATGTCTGATCCGTTGAAGTCTGCTGTCCGAGCACGTGTGGCGGCCCGTGGTTGGGTCAATCGTTGTAGCAAAAGACTGGCCGAACTTTGTGAGAATATTGATGTTAACACTGTTGAAATTGCTGATGCTATTGAAGAATTTGACAGCAGGCTTCGCGTTTTAGATGAGGCTCAGTCAGCGGTCGAGCTGGAAATCGAACTCTCGGAACTCAACAGTGACATTGCAGAAGCAGCTGATTATCGTGAAAATGCAGGAGGGCCTCGTATTAAAGCTGCAAAGTTACTTGCAGTACGTAACAGTAAATCAGCAGGTGATTGTGGTGATGGGTCCCATTCATCAAAAGGTTCTGGTTCTGGTGTTGCGTCTACTGCAAATGTGGAGGCAAAGTTGCCGAAATTGGAATTGCCTATTTTCACAGGAGATGTCACTACTTGGACCTCTTTTTGGGAGCAGTTTCAGGCAGTTGTGGATGCTAGTGAAATTACCTAACATAACAAAATTTTCATATCTTTTGTCGCTTGTCAAAGGGGAAGCCAAAGCAGCTGTACAAGGGTTGTCTTTGACTGCTGCCAACTACAGAGCTGCTTGTGATATTTTGAAAAAAGGTTTGGCCGTCCTGAACGTATGATCTTTGCTCACATTGAGGCATTGCTTGCTATAAATGTACCTCGTCAACCTTCAGTTTCAGTTTTGTGGAAAAATATTTGATGATTTACAGGCACATGTTCGTAGTCTTGAGTCATTGGGTATTTCAGGACAGCAGTATGGAGTTGTTTTGACGCCGCTCATTCTGTCTCGCCTTCCTTCTGAGCTGCGCATGGAGTGGGCAAGAGACGGTGCTCAGCATGAGAGCGACTTACAGTTTCTGTTAGATTTCCTGCAGCGGGAAATAGAACGTAGTGAGCGTTCTCAAACCTTTCTGAGAGATGGTGTGTGAGCAGTTCAGTGTTCGACAAGTCTGTTCCTGTGGCTACTGCAGCATCTTTGTACACAGCTGGGGCTGCTCGTCTAACCTGTGAATTGTCATCGCGTCATGGCCACACACTGGAACGTTGTTATGGCATTACCAAGGCACTAGTGGGGGACCGAAAAGATGTTTTATGGCGTGTAGGTGCATGCTTTCGTTGTCTGTCCACAGCAAAGGGACACAATTACAGAAAATGCTGTTGCAAAATGTACTAAATGCAAGGGAAAACATCATGCTCTGCTGTGTGTTCCAACACAAAATTTCCCCTCTAGTGGCAAAACTGATGTCAATACAGTACAGTCTAGTGCAACCACACCCACATCTAACACAGTGGTGTCAAATGTTAATGCAAATCTGTCAAGTGTGAACACTATCTCTGAAAAGGCTTCTTCCCATGTTTTGTTTGCAAACTGCCCGTGTTTCAGTGCATGGAAAGTGTGGAATCACTGAAGCTGTCGTCTTGTTTGACACTGGGTCTGATAAAACTTACATTTCAAGTGATCTAGTGAACAGAATTCAGCCTGAGTGGGTGGGTCTCAAAGCCTAGCTTATGCTGCCTTTGGCAATGATCAAATCAGCAATGCTAAACAGAGGAATGTGTACAAGGTAAATTTACAGGGTCTGAAGGAAATGTGTCTGTGAAGGCTACTGAGATTCCTACTATTTGTGCTGCTCCATGTACCGTCCAGTTATCCCTCAAAATGTACTGACATCGTTTGGCAAAAAACATTGAGTTTGTTGATGTTCATGAGGATGGTGAAGTAAAGGTGGATATTCTTATGGGTCTTGATGCCTACTGGAAGCTGATAACACCTGAGATGGTGTTCTTGTCTGAGAGTCTAGTTGCTCAGCGGTCAGTGTTTGGTTGGATTTTGTCCGGTCCTCTGCCTGGAACCAAAGATGTCTCCGACAAAGTTGGTATTTCTCACCAATTGTTTTGCATGGAGATTTCAGAGTCTAGTTTGAATATTTTTTGGGACTTGGAATCAGTTGGCATATGTGACAAAGAGTCTCCAGTAGTTGATCCGGTGTTGGATGATTTCAACAAAAAGGTTCAGTTCTCTGAAGACAGATATGTGGGTGTCTCTTCCATGGAAGGCTGAGGATATGAAACCCACACTTCTTGACAATGAAAAGCTAGCTCGGTCTCGTTTGGATCACTTGAGTCGTAAACTTAGCAAGGATCCTGAATTGGAATCTAGATATCATGAGGTTTTCTGTGATATGTTGAAAGAAAACATGATTGAAGAGGTTCCTCAAGATGAGATGGTTTGCTCTTACCCAGTATTTTATTTGCCACATCGGCCAGTGGTCAAGGAGTCTAGTCTGACAACGAAGATTCGGCCGGTGTTTGATGCTTCAGCCGAAGGGTTCAATGGAGTTTCATTGAATGATTGTTTGGAGACAGGTCCTAGTCTGATACCTGACTTACCTGGAATTTTAGTACGGTTCAGGCGATGGAAGGTGGCTCTGTCTGCTGATGTAACAAAGCATTTCTTCAAATCCAGTTGATTCATGAGGATCGGGATGTGCATCGATCTTCTGGAATGATTGAGGTGTTATCAAAAAGATGAGATTCACTCATGTACCCTTTGGTGACAAAAGCAGTCCCTTCTTGCTCAATGCGACCATCAAATACCATTTGGTCAGTTCCCCCCTTCTCGTGTGACTGAGGAGCTTTCTGAAAATCTTATATGGATGATTGGTTATCTGGGTGTGATGATCATCAGAAGCATGTGACATGCTTAGAGAGGCTAATGAGATTATGAGTCGAGCTGGCATGTCTCTGTCAAAATGGGGTTCCAACAGTGAACAGGTAGATGATGTACTTTGCAGAGAACTTCAAGATAAGTCTGTGGGAACAGAATCTTTCAAAGTGCTGGGTATGCGATGGTTAGTTTCTCAGGATTGTTTCTCCTTTGATGGAATTGCAGTTTCTAGTGATCTGTGTGTCACGAAAAGGGTAGTCCTGAGCCTAATCTCAAAGTTATTTGATCCGCTTGGATTTCTCACACCTTCATCATAACAGCAAAATGTATGTTTCAAGAACTTTGGAGGCTGGGATACCTTGGGATCAGATTGTGCCTGTGAGCATATACAAGGAAAATTCACAGTATGGGTCAAAGGTCTTGAGAATCTGAAAAGGTGGAAAATTCCTCGGAATTACACAGGAGCTCCATGGACTGACATATCTGTGTTTCAGTTGCAAGCTTTTGGTGACGCTTCCCAGTCTGCTTATGGTGCTTGTGTCTACTTACATGTGAAGATGCAGGATGGAACCTGGAAGTCGTCTCTGGTGATTGCGCGAGCTAAAGTAGCTCCCCGCAAGAGACTGAGTTTGCCACGCCTGGAATTGTTGGGAGCCTTACTCTGTGCTCGTTTGGTTGTCTATGTGCGGCAGACTTTGAAGTTAGATGTGAGTCTGGCTTGGATTCAGAGTCAGAGTGACCCATATAGGTGGAAACCTTTTGTTGCAAACAGAGTTGCTGAGATTCAGTCTCTTGTTAGTCCTGCACTGTGGAATCATTGTTCGGGCAAAGATAATCCTGCAGATTTACTTACTCGTGGAATCTCAGCAGAGGAGCTGTTGTTGAAGTCAAAGTTCTGGCTTCAGGGTCCTGACTTTCTGTCAAACAAGCTGCTTATGGCAAGGAAGAACATGAACAGTGAAGAAGTCTTGTGCTGTGACTCATCAGTTGAAAACAATGACTCAGTGACAAGATATGGGCGTCAGGTCAAAAGACCAGTGAAACTGAATCTATAAACTTTCATACACATTTGGACAGTTGGTTTTCATTCCCCCCTTCCCTGTTCCCTTCTCCATCCCTCCCATTTCCTGCCCCTTCCCCCATGTTGAACAGAGTATCAGATTTAATATGAATTTAATTGTTTGGTACATGTGCACTAATATAACTTTGAATATGCTGAACATAACTTTGAATTAATTCATTTACATTGATGGGACTATAAATATGTACAAGAAAGCTCATCAAGATGGATCTTCAACTCTCCTTTGCAGTTGGGACTGTGAACTGTGTTTTCAAAGAAGAGGTCAATTATTGTTATTATCATTATGGTTGTTGGAGTCTCTACAGAACTGACTTTACAGAGACTCCAAGGTGGGGAGAATGTTGAAGATCACGTTATTTGTTTTGGATGTTTTTTGCATCCACGTATAGTGACCAGTCTTTTTCTAGCTCTCCCATGTTAAAGTACAGAAAAAAAAAGGAGTGATTAACGACCGTTGATGGCTTCGGGTCTTTTTTACGAACCCCCTGTGTGGTTTGTAGTATGTTCTATAGTTTCTTTGAACAGGCCCCTCGGTCTATTGCGTTAAAAAAATTGACCGGTCATGTGATCGAGTTGGGAGTGTGGATTGGTTGATTAAGGTGACGTTGATTGAGCTCCGCTCTTAGTGACCGACGTATTGCATATATACAATGACGTCACACATTTGTGACGAATTTTTATGGCCAGATTAAATGATACAAGGTTTACGCCACAACTTCTAATCGTGTGTGCGCTGATATGCATTCATCAGTGGAGTGATGCAGGCGTGTAAACTGGAGATTCCACAAATATGAACGTGCAAGCCTTGGTGTGTGTGTGTGTGTGTGTGTGTGTGTGTGTGTGTGTGTGTGTGTGTGTGTGTGTGTGAATATGTGTGACTGTGTGTGTGTGATGGGTGGGTGTCTGTGTGTGTGTGCGTGTGTGTGTGTGTGTGTGTGTGTGGTGGGGGGGGGGGGGGGGGGGGGGGGGATTGTTGTTCTGTGTGTGTGTGTGTGTGTGTGTGTGTGTGTGTGTGTGTGTGCGCGCTGCGCTGTTATTGTTATTGTTGTTGTTCCTAAGTCATCTCCTGAAATTCATGTCCCACAAATAATCAAAGGCACACACACACACACACACACACACACACACACACACACACACATACATATATATATATATATATATATATATATATATACACATACACACGCGCGCGCGCGCACAAACACATATATACATTCACACGCGCGTATGCACTCGCTCACACATGCACATGCCTGGATGGGCATACACACACACACACACACACACACACACACACACACACACACACGCACGCACACACCCACACCCACACACACGCACACACACACGCACGCACGCACGCACGGACAAGCACGCATGTGGACATGCGCGCACACACAAACGCGTATGTGCGCATGCGTTAACACATACACACATGCTTACGCATACACACACATCATACACACATGCGCTGACACACACACGGGCTCATGCCCACACACCTATACACATATTTGTACACCCACCACACACAAAAATACAATGATAATAATGGCACAACCAGCGTTAAGTAGGTACTCAAGGTCTGACCAGCGCATTGGGCTAATGCGTAGGTCATACATTTGTCAAGTCGTAGCCAGGAGAACCTCTTTTTGAATTCTTTCACCTTAGTCATTTATTTATCAGCTTTAAATCATACGCAGTGTGGTCTCAAAACTTAGCGGATGAGTGTAGCCTATATGGACTGGTCCGCACGCAGTGACACCTCCTTGATGAAATTGAAACTGTGTGTATGTGTGTGTGTGTGCGTGCGTGCATGCGTGCGTGCGTGCGTGCGTGCGTGTGTGTGTGTGTGTGTGTGTGTGTGTGTGTGTGTGTGTGTGTGTGTGTGTATGTATGTGTGCGCGCGCGCGCGCGCGTGTGCGTGTGTGTATGTGTGTGTGCGTGTGTGTGTGTGTGTGTGTGTGCGTATGTGTGTGTGTGTGTGTGTGTGTGTGTGTGTGTGTGTGTGTGTGTGCGAGTGCGTTCCTTTTACTTTACGCATGTACAGGTTTTCAAAAAAAAAATTAATCAAAAAGTAAACAAAGGAAAGGAAAAGCTCAAGTGAATAAACATTTCACTTATTGTTTAAAAACGGAGCAACTTCAATGTCTTTCGACTCCTATGATCCGTCTTGTCAGAGAAAAGGATACATGCTTTTAATCTTCCTGCTATTCTTAACGGGTTTCACAGTTTTATAATTAGTGAATATATTTGATCATCTGCGAAATGTGCAGGAGTACAACGCTTACGTGTGTTACAATCAAACATTATGTGTGTTTAAGCACACTGTCTCAATGCAAGAGTTGATATTTTCATGTACCTCATAAGGTTTGAGAAACAGAAATGCCTTGATTTGCGTACTATACCGGTGTGACTTTAGACTGGAAAACCTACTGAATGTCTAAGTGATGGTCATCAGTGGGCAGGCACCTGAGTTTCTGAGGGCACCACGACTCACAAAAGTTTTTTGGAAAATTTTGACTCAAGTTTACAGGGTCGTTAGAAAGACTGATGAAAAAAAAAAGTGTCTTCAAACGCAAAGCAAAAGAGTGTCATAAATTTGGAGCAAGTTCCATGTTGGGTAAAGCACAAATGATATCAAATGAGTAAGGTAACAATTGCTCCCGTGATGAAATAAATACACGCCTATGACTGCAAACGAATGCTGCTTTCAACACAGAATCGCCTACCAGAAATAACAAACACAGAGTGCACAGAACAAACAAGGAGACATCCTCTCTTGTTTGTCTATTCGTTTGTTTGTTTGTATCATTATTTTTAACCTTCAAAATTTTACTTGTCTCAATACAGAAGGTTTCACGTGCATCGCAGTGACACTGTACCTGCAGCGGAATGTGGGTTATTATCTGATCACCATCTACATTCCCTCCGTGTTGATTGTCCTCCTCTCCTGGGTCTCTTTCTGGCTTGCTGTGGACGCTGTACCGGCCAGGATCTCCCTGGGCATCTTGACTGTGCTCACCATGACTACTCAGACCTCGCTGGCCGTTTCCTCCCTGCCGAAGGTGACCCTGCTGTCCTGTATGTCTCTCTTTGTATCACATCTGTTGTCCTGTCTCTCTGCTCCACTTAGCATCAAGTCTGTTCTTACCATGACCGCTCAGACCTCGCTGGCTGTTTAATCCTTGTGTTCAGAGCCTGGCGCTTTCATCTTTCTCTCTACTTATCTGTCTCTGTATTTTTGTATCTGCCCTCTTCTCTGTATGTCTGACTCTCTGAAGCTCTCTTCTCTGTATGTCTGACTCTCTGAATTGGTTGAACTTGTGAGTCAGCTGAAATCTGGACTTTCGAAAAAAGTATGGTCACAGAGAAAGTTCACCTGTATGCATTGAAGCGTTTCTTAAATGTTGATATGAGAACTCCAAATGATATGATTTATGGAGAACTTTGAAGATATCCAATTTACCTGAACTCCTACGTAAAATGTTTTAAATATTGGCTGAAGTTAACTAGAATGCATGAAGATAGGTTACCCTTTAAGGCATACAAAATGTTGATGCTCATGGATAATAATGGAAAGAAAACATGGGCTTCTAGTGTGCGACTATGGTTTTGGTTTTTGTTTGGGATAATCAGGGCGTTCAAAACATATCTGGATTTTTGAATGTTTTAAAGACAGAATTATTGATTGTAGATGGCAAAACTGGCATGATCATGTTGATCATAGTGATAGATTCTTACAGTACAGATTCTTTAAGACAACGCATGAGCTAGAGCCATATGCCAATGTTTAAATGAATCGTTATGTTATGAGCACATTAGCAAAGTTTAGATTTGGTGTTTCTGATATCGCTTGTCATCTTTTCAGATACTACAACTATGCCGAGGTGAATTTATGTGCCGTTTATGTGAGGATGAAGTTCATTTTTTGTTGTGCTGTCCTGTATTACATGATCTTAGAACCAAATTTATTCAACCTAAGTATTTTACTGAACCATGTCATTTCAAGGCAACGTTACTGTTGTCGTCAAGAAAAGAAAACATTATCTGCAATCTGGCTATGTATATTTATGAGGCACAAAAAAGACTGCGTGCTGTTGTGCATTAACTTCATTCTACTGTGTATATTTTCATTGTTGCAGTGAAAAGGTTCATTATCTATAATGTCTTAGGCGTAAGTTGTATTGTATAATTGTGTAAATGCCCCCCCCCCCCCCCCCCCCCCCCCCTTCAGTATGGGGCCATGGCCTTAAATCTGAATAAATATTCGTATTTCGTATTCGTATTCTGACTCTCTGAAGCCGTCTTCTCTGTATGTCTGACTCTCTGAAGCCGTCTTCTCTGTATGTCTGACTCTCTGAAGCCCTCTTCTCTGTATGTCTGACTCTCTGAAGCCCTCGCCGCCTCATCTCCTGTGCGCTCCCATTCGCTCCACACACATGTCTCAATTCGTGCGCGCGCGCGCGCGCGCGCGCGCGCGCGCGTGTGTGTGTGTGTGTGTGTGTGTGTGTGTGCGCGCGCGCGCGCGCGCGTGTGCAGAAGTGCGTGTGCATGTGTGTGTGTGTGTGTGTGTGTGTGTGTGTGTGTGTGTGTGTGTGTGTGTGTGTAATTTGTGGGTTTGTGTGAGCACACGTATCTGCATATAGGCTATATGTGTACATATCTGTGTGTATGTGTGTGTCTTTGTATGTGGGCGTGCGCGCATGTGCGCGTGTGTGTGCATTTGTGCGCTTATGTGTATGTTGTTGTCGTCTTCAATTTAACGTCTATCCACATAGTGATATTAGACGGGACGGGGGGGGGGGGGGGGGGGGGGGGGGGATCGGGAGGAGGGGAGGGGGACCGTATTGTGTGTGTATGTATTTATATCTCTTTGATAAGGGGAAGAAAAAAAAATCAGAAAAATGAGCATTAACAAAAATTACAATCAACTAGTCTATAACAAATGCCCTACAGGACTATGAAGTAAACATTTCGCAATATTAAACAAACTACTAGCATTTTTGAAAACGCCTCAATACAATTTTCAGAAATCACTGGTAAAATAGGTCTTAACCTCTGACATTCAAAAATGATGTGCTTGCTAGAAATTTGTTCGTCACATAAACATCTAACATTTTTGCTGTATTTTGTGATGAAAGCGTTAAGTTTTATCGTGTAAGATAGCGAACTAATCTGTCTGAATTTGATTACGCCAGTATGATTCAAATATGATTTGTTCTCCAAACCACGAGAATCAATATACTTATTCTTGGACAGTCTATCTTTTCTCTCAGGTTTAGCCTTTAATTCTACTCCATACTGCTTGTTCCAGCAAGTAATAACCCTCCTGAATGGATAAAGAACATTAATTTCAGTGGATTCTGTGCCTTGCCTTGCGCCCTTTTTGCTACTTTGTCAGCCCACTCATTTGAAGAAAATCCAAGATGTGAAGGAACCAGCAGAAGGTAACGTTGGTCCCTTTGAAAGTTAAGATATGAATTAACTGACTGATTTCTAAGAAAATTTTGGTCTTTTTCTTGTAATCCGATGATCTTAAAGCATAGAGTACCGATTGAGAATCTACACAAAAATAAGATTTGAAAAAACTGTAACGGAAAATTAACTATGCAATTGAGAGCCATAAGAATAGCAATAAGTTCAGCAGTAAAGATGGATCGATTTTTGCCAATGTAGTATGACCTTTCCTTTTTTAACGCTGGTATTACAAAAGCTGAACCTGTCCGGTGATCTTCTAGGAGTGAACCATCTGTATATATCTTTAAATGATTTGGATAATTGTTCTGTATATGTAATTGGACTTCAGTTTTCATAATGTTTGAATTCTCATTTTTCTTCATGTCAGTATAATTAATATCAAACTGTGCTTTGTTCATCTCCCAAGCAGGACAAGGGGAGGCCGCTTGATTTGTGTCAATATTACTTGGATTTATATCGGACCTTTTGAGTAGATCTGACACGTAAGTGGCAGTTGGCTCAGTGATGATATCTGTTTAGCTCGTTTAGGGAAAGAATTTCAGATGTAATTTTTAGTACCTCAGATGCAAAATTGTTACTTGTTGAGCTTCTAAGAACATATTTAGCACATGCAAGACTTCGGTACTCGTCCAAAGGTAATTCTCCAATTTCTTTATAAGTTCCAAGCGTTGATGCGTGAAAAAGCACACCAAGAGCAAGCCTATAACCCTTGCAATCTATGCTTTGAAGTTTCTTAAGTAAATAATTAGGGGCGCTAAAAAAATACCTCTTGTCCATAGGACAGTTTTGATCTAATCAGCGACATAGAGAGATGTTTTGAAAACTTTACAATCTTGTCCCAGGCTTATTTGCTTATAATCTTTAATAAATTTAAACATTTCCTTGCCTTGGTAACGATGTAGCTGATATGAGCATTCCAGGACAACTTTGGTGTAAGATAGATACTTAGAAATTTCACGATATCTTTATACTGAATTGTCGTATTTTCAATTAAAAAAAAGGCAGCTCTGATAGATTGCTGCCATTATTAAAGAGAATCATATATGTTTTCTCTGTAGATAATGTCAGACCATTTTCGTCCATATAAGTAAATATATGATCGAGCTCTCTTTGATAGATCTTCTTGATGTAGTTCAATTCCCTTTTTGACGTTTTTCTTTTCATTGTAACATTCATCCAGATGCATAAATCATCAGCATATTGTACTAATACAACATGATTTGATAAGAGCGAAGGCAAATCGTACATTAAGATGTTAAATAACATAGGGGCGATAACAGAACCTTGTGGCAATCCCATATGTAAAGATCTAGAATTGGAGTATGCATTCCCTACTCGAACACGTATGCTCCTTTTACTCAAAAAGCATTTAATGTAGTGATATAAATGTCCCGAAATCCCGATTTGTTTCAATTTGCAAAGGAGCTTGGCGTGCCAGACTTGGTCATAAGCTTTCTTGATATCAAAAAAGGTCGCTAGAACATTTCTTCTCCTTGCAAATTGTTGTTTTACATTTGTTGTGAGTTTAACTAAACTGTCAATGGCAGACCTGCCATTTTGGAAGCCTGCTTGATTAACTGGAATAACTTTATTTTTTTGACAATACTGTATCAATCTTCTCAAAGCTATTCTCTCTAATAGTTTACAGGTATGAGAGGTTAATGCTATTGGTCTATCACTATGCTTGTCTGTTGGAGGTTTGCCTTGCTTTAAAAATGGTACAATGATAGACTGTTTCCATTGTTCTGGCTTTACGCCCTCAAACCAACATTTTTGAAACAATTCTGCAGTAATAAGACAAAATTTTCAGGCAGGTGTTTAAGCATGTGACTGGAAACTTTATCTAGTCCTACGGAAGTTTTCTTATTAGGAAGAGATAGAATGGCATCTTTCACTTCATCAAGAGTAATTGGAGCATTGATGAAATGACTATTATCATTAACTGGATCTACATAATCGTCTTTATTTTCTTCTTCTGTTCTGAAAATTTGATCTTTAAAGGACAGACCTTCCAAACGTATAGAATCGGAAAACATATCGGCGAATGATTCTGTTTTTTCTGAATTAGAAGAAAATTCCTTGTTCTTCAGCTTGACAGGACAAGATGGCAAGTTTAAAACCCCTTTTCGTTTCATGAAACTTTTTCCAAACTTTCTGTAAATCTTTATGAATCGAAATCTCATTAGAGCAGAAAGAGGACCAATATTGCCTTTTAGCTTGAGCTATTATCATGTTACTGTAGTGATTCGCTCTGTTCTTGGCTATTAGATTCTCTGGTGTTTTGTCTTTTAAATATATTTGAAACAAACATTTTTTTGTTATTAACGGCTGAGCCACACAGGCAGGTGTCCACCAGATATTTCCTGAGTGTTTGACTTAAAAGGGCAAAATTTTGGAATGGCTATATCTGCAGCACTAAGGATAGCATCAGTAAAATACAAATACAACTGATCAATGCTATCAATATTAATATCAACAGTCTTATATGTAGCTAGTTTGTTTTTGAAGGTTTCCCAGTCAGCTGATTTATAATTATATTTGGGGATTATGTCTTCTTGAAATTCACAAGAATCAGTTATTTTATTGAAAGTTACAATTATTGGAAGGTGGTCGCTTCCTAGAGTATTGTCAAAGGTAGACCAGCTACATTCAGATGCTAATGCAGGAGATATCAAGGATAAATCTGTTGCTGATGCCCTATGAGTTGGAATGTCTGGAATTCTAGTTATGCTGCCATCATTAAGCAAATATGAACATGAATCAACAATACTTTCTACAAATCGGATACTAGTTATTGATGTGCAATCCTTGTCCCCAAAATGGCGAATGGGCCCTGCTATTAACCATTTTTCGTTGTCTGGTAGAGTGTGTAACCATTCTGTATTAAATTTATTTGGTCCTTTGGAAGATATGTAGAGACTATGTTTATCATAAAATCTTCCCTTAATTTAATTCGAGCCGCACACGAATGTAAAGTGGGAATATTGTTTGGAGCAGGGGACGGGTATACTTTATAATGTGTCCTTCTTTGATATATATAGCTGTATTGATTTTAGTACCAGCATCTACTTGTTCATGAACTGGTGGGTAATAATAACCTGATAATTTAGGCAGTTTGTTTCCTTTCACATTCAAAGATTGTAAAATAAGAGCTTGGTAGGACTTATTCACAAGATGTTGAACTAAATAAGGCAAGTTTGTGGTAACAGACCTAGCGTTCCACTGCATAAATTTCATAGATTGAAGATGATTAGATGGCATCATGTAAAGGGTGGGAAAACGCAATTAACGAACGTAAGTAAATAAAAACGATAATATAATGAAAGGAAATCTTAAACACGCTCTAATAACACAAAGATTGTCAGAACAATGCTAAAGCAATACGCCTACGTTAGTTTGTCAGAAAAATATGACAAAAATAAAAACAGACGATTAGTCCTATATAGGCATACAAGGGTTACTTAAAATATTTCTCTCGTCTATAACTGATTAACAGAATCTGAAATATTCTAAATTACGATGCTGAACAGTCATTAATGGCAAAGTGAACGTGGATTACTCAGCAGTCCCAAGTTTGCATGTGGAACAAAAGTTGACGTCAGTAGAAAGGGTCCCTGTCGCTCAGGGCAAGGTAAGGATTGAACCAGTCACGATGTGATGGTCCGGAGTAGGTATGGGGGTGGCAGAACCTTGCAGAGCGTGATGGCTTCCTCGGTGTTTCCCAGAGGAGGTTGCGAAGATGACGCCCGATGTTACTGGCGAGGATGCTGGTCCCTCTGGAGTTGGGGTGGATGGCGTCTGTAGTATTTGGTGATAGTGGGGACGACTAGCTTGAAGATCGGAGCGATCTGCATTGAGACATTCGATCGTTGTTCGTGTGTAGCGTCTGGTTGCTAAGATTCCCAAGGGTCGTAATTATTATTATTATGAAGAGTTGCGGCCCTTATGTATAGTCTGTATCTGATAGGCCTAACCCCACATCTCCCTTTCAAGTTGTAAAACTAAAAGTCTTTTGTCCGATGGACCACCTTCTGTCATTTTAACAGGATTGTAGGTATCACATTTTTTCACTTGAAAGGACTTTAAATTAAATTTTAAACGGTAAAGTTCTTCACAAGTAACTCCTATTAGTCTCTTTCCCCCTTTAACCCAAAGTTAAATAATTCAACCTTATAAACTTGAACAACTTTAGATAAGAACTTTGAGGGGAAAAAAAATTAGCAAACGCAGTCACGAATGGATATTTAGGAGGAATTCATTGCTCTATTCTGTCAGTTCCTCACAAGTCCAGTCTGTCAGGTTTTTTGACAATTCTGCCAGATCTGGTACAAAAAGGGCGGAATATTTCCTGGAACACAGTGGGAACAGCAGGTTGTGCTGGCTGTGTCATTGGCTGTGGTGCTGGCACTGGTCCAGCTGAGAGTCTCACTGGAGACTGTGGTTGAGGAGGACCCACTGGTTCAGGCGACTGGGTGTTTCTGGCATGAGGATAAGATATCAGGGCTGTTCTGTTGCGGCGAATAGCGGCGCCCTTGTCCATCCCGATGATATAGGAACGTGGACATGGAGATTTCCTGATGATTTCTCCATATCTTTTCATATAGCGGACCCAGACATGATTTCCAGGTTGTAGCAGTGGCAAGTCTCTTGCTGCATGTCGGCTGTTGAAGTTTTGTCTTTGTTGTTCTTTCACGTGTCTCTCTTTTTTCTCAATAACATCAAAGTCAATGTTTCTGGGTTTCAGATTTTCTGTCATAACTGGGACACGAGTTTTCAGCTGTCTACCCATGAGGAGTTCTGATGGAGTGGCTCTGTACAGCAGTAAACTGAGATATGGATCTTTGTTTTTCTTAAGCAGAAGTTCATGGTCTGTACTGTACTGCTCTTTCTGCTTCTCCATTGCTCTGTAGGTATTGGGGAGAGCTGGTGACATGAGTGAATCCATAGGAAGATGCGAAGTTGGAGAACTCTTGACTGGCGAACTGAGGACCATTATCTGAAATTACTAAATCAGGAATGCCATGAGCAGCAAACACACTTTTCACATTCTGGATGATCTCTGTGCTTGTTTGAGTTGTCAAAGGTCTCACTTCAATCCATCTTGAGTAAAAGTCGACAATGAAGATGCATGCTTTGCCATTCAGATCAAACAAATCCATCCCAACTCTTGACCATGGGCGATCTGGAAAGGAGGATGGTAGAAGTGGTTCTTTGTGTTCAGGTTGGTACTTTGTGCAAATAGGACATCTCCTGACAGTGTTTTTCTATCATTGAGGACATACCTGGCCACCAAAACTAATGTGTTGGCTAAGGCTCTGCACTTTGTGATCCCCAAGTGAGCTCATGAAGACGTTGAAGGATGTCTAGTTGCAGATTTCTTGGAATAACTAGCCGGTCATCATACAAAAGAATATCATTGACAACAGTCAGGTGTTCTCTATTTGACCAGTAGGGTTTCAGGAGCTGATTTTCAGGTGCGTATGCTGGCCATCCAACTTTGCAGTATTCACGAATTTGTTCCAGTTGTGTATCCTTTTTCTGATTCTCACATATTTCTTGTAGCTTTTTTGAAGAGGCTGGCAAGATGTCTATAGTTTGACCAGCTAATGCTTCAACTTGATCGATGAGTTCAGCATCAGATGAATCAGGTTTTGTTCACAGTAGCTCTTGACAAGCATCGGCTGTGATCTGATTTTTTTCCTGAGACATGGATTACTTTGGGACTGTACTTCATTAAACGAAGTCTAAATCGCTGGATCCGTGGAGGCATTTTATGCAGTTCAGTTGTGCTCAGCAGAGGAACTAGTGGTTTGTGATCTCTGTTTCAATAGTGAAATCAAGACCTGTGATGTAGTCACTGAAACGCTCACAGGCCACGTTGTTGCCAGGCTTTCTTTTTCAATGACTGCATAGTTTTGTTCAGTGTCTGTCAGTGAGCGTGAAATGAAACAGACTGGGCGACGTGACCCACCCTTTTGAATTTGAAAAAAGGGACAGCTCCAAGACCAGTTGAAGAGGCATCTGCAGCAAGGATGGTTTTTCTTCCAGGATCATAATGGGCCAAGACTGGACGAGATGTCAAGATGGCTTTCACTTCTTGAAACGCTGTTTCTTGGGGTTGATCCCATAACCAAGCTGAATTTTTGCGAAGAAGTTGTCTAAGAGGAGTAGTTTTCTCAGCCAGGTCTGGAATGAATTTTGCCAGTTGATTCACCATTCCCAGAAAGCATTTGGAGATCTGTGACTGATTTTGGAGCTGGGAATTTTCGGATAGCTTCTACTTTTTCAGGATCAGCATGAATTCCGTTTTCATCCACAATGTGACCCAAAAATTTGACTGATGATTTTGAGAATTCACATTTTTCGTTCAGAGTGACTCCAGCTTCATGGAGTCGTTGAAGAACATCTCTGACATATTGATCATGTGTGATCTGATCACAAGCATGGATGAGTATATCGTCCATGTGACAGATGACGCCTTTGAGGTCAGCCAGGATTTCAGACATGAGTTTCTGGAATATTCAGGTGCGGAGCTGATTCCGAAAGGTAGTCTGTTAAAACAATACCGCCCAAAGGGAGTGATGAAGGTAGTGAATTTTCTTGAATCTTCATTCAATGGAATTTGCCAAAAACCACTCTTTGCATCAAGTTTTGTGAACAGTTTACTTTGTCCAAGTTTTGCTAGATTCTCATCAACAGAGGACATTGGATGAATTTCTCGTTGAACAGATTTATTTAGTTGTGTGAGGTCGACACAAATTCGAACATCACCATTTGGTTTGGGGACCACAACCATTCCGGAACACCAGGTTGTTGGTTCTGTTACAGGAGGTATGACACCTTCTTTCTCCATTCTTTCGAGCTCTTTTTTTCACTTTTGGCATCAAAGGGTGAGCGACTTTTCGAGGAGCATAGAGACATACTGGTTAGCATCTGGACAGAGAGGGATGCTGTAAGATTTTTTCATTTTTCCCAGTCCTGAGAACATTGATGGGAATTCATCTTGAAATTTGCTTTTTGAAACTTCGTCAACTCTGGAGACAAGACCTAGCTGAACACATGCTCTGCGGCTGAGGAGCGAACAAGGTTGGTTTGGCAGACATAGAGAGTTTCTTTGATAGTATGACCTTTGTATGATGGTAATGAATGAATACTTATATAGCGCCTATTCTCGGCTAGACGCCAAGCTCTAAGCGCTTTACAATCAACACTCGTTTACACAACGGGCTGCCTACCTGGGTAGTGCCGACTGAAGAGCTGCCAGCTGGCGCTTCATTCAGCCGTTTCCCGTGTCATCCAGTCAGTATCGTTCAATATCGATCACTCATTTTCCTTACTTCCTTCATTCTTTCCATTCCTCACTCAGGGTGCATGCTATGTGTAACGTGTCATCCATACCAACGGCCAAACTGGCCTACTCTTCCGAATGTTGGTGATGGGATTTTACGTGTGTGCAAGATGTTATGCGAAACAAAACAGCATCAAGAGTGCCTTTGATTTTGAGATTTGTAGAGCCTGGTCCTTGCAGTAGTTTTTTGTTTTCTTTCAGTTTTTCATTTTGAAGCCACGGTTCATCACCGATCACAGAAACTGATGCTCCCGTGTCCAATTTGAAAACATGAGGTTTGCCGTTCAGTTGAAGTTGTACTTTCCAAGCTTCATTGTCTGTCTTGTTTCACAGTGTCAACATAACCAAGGAAATGTGGATTGTCTTCTTGTCTATCAGTATCATAAACATCAGAATAATGATCGATCTCATTCAACATTTTCCTGCCATGACATACAGCTCGGTAATGTCCTTTCTTGTGACAGTTTGCGCATGTAGCGTTCTTTGCGGGGCATCTGTCTCTTGGATGTGATTCCCGTCCACAGTAATCACAATTTCTAAAGCTGTCAAATGTATCTCCTCTTCTCTGAAAGTTCTTAAGGCGTGTATAGTTGCTTGATGTTGATTGTTTTGGTGTTGGTCTAACAGCATTGACCATTTCCTCTCTGTCACGGAGAAGAGGTTGGTGTTCTTTCTTGCTTCGGCTTGTCGACTAAGCTGTACTGCCTCTGTAAGAGTTAATTTCGCTTTTGCTTGAAGTTCTTCTGAGAGGCCATCGTCAATAACCCAACGACAATACGATCTGTGATCAGTTCTTCCTTTAGATTTCCATACTCACAGTCGTCAGCAATACGATGTAAGTCTTGTATGAAGCTATCCACGGGTTCGCCAGGTTGCTGTTTTCTTTTGTTGAATTTGGCACGTTCAACTACTGTATTTTTTCTTGCATTGAAATATGTGTCAAACGCATCTCTCAGTTCTTCATACATAGCGGTATTTTTTCTGTAACTGGTAAAACACTCAGAAAGTCATCAGCACATTCTCTCCCATAGCATATAAGAAAACGGAGATTTGTTCTTCACGATCCTTTTCTTTCATTTGAGTTGCCGTATAGAAGCGTTCAAAACGCTGTCGCCATTTTGGCCAGTTAACAGCTGTGCCATCGAAAGGTTGGGAAGAGGAATAGAAAGACGATTTGCGCCTATCTGTGCCATTTTTCTGTTATAGATTGGTTTAGGTTCACAGCGCTGCCACCATGTAGTATTTGGTGATAGTGGGGGACGACTCGCTTGAAGATCGGAGCGATCTGCATTGAGACGCTCGATCGTTGTTCGTGCGTAGCGTCTGGTTGCTAAGATTCCCCAAGGGTCGTAATTATTATTATGAAAGAGTTGCGGCCCTTATGAAAGAGTTGAGGCCCTTGTCTGTATCTGATAGGCCTAACCCCACAGCGTCCCTCAGGTTGTACCGCTTGATGTCATTTCTGACGAAGGAGATTTTGGGCACTTCGTGTAGCTCTGATGTGACCATTGCGTTGTACAGCTGCCTCTTCACTTCTAGACTGGAATCTTTTACGGCGGTGGAGTTACTAACAACAAAACTTTATTGTAGGGTGTCTTTTGGCCATGCCTTTCACAACAGTGTTAAGGTTATTGCATGCTTCTTTGGCATCTTTGGCTTTAAGATCATTGACGCCACAGTGGATAACAACTGCATCTGGCTTTCGAAGAGAAGAGCAGGCAGTTTTCAGTTTGTTTTGGGTGTCTGAGAGAGTGTAGGTACTTCTTTGCAGGCTTTGAAATCATAGGATTTACCTAGTCTGTTTGGCTGTACGTGATTCAGCACAGTCATGCAGAATGAGCACTTTTGGTAGATCTGATTCCTCGCTTTCTTTCACGTTCTTCTTGGAAGACGCCGAGTACGACTTTTTGCGATTTGCGTCATCCCAAGTAATTTCGTCATGCGAAGCGGGCGACTTCTGAAGAGATTTTTGTACATTTGCGCTTGCATTATTTGGCCTACCTTTCTTTTTCGGATCCGCCTGTGCGTGTGGTTGAGCTGCACCAGGTGGTGGAGGCGTTTCTAGCTACCTCCGCGAAAGTGCGTACTGTACTTGCATCTTCAGTCTGTGTTGACTGGGTTACAGTAGAACGGTGTTCTATTTTGGCGTTCTGCACTGACTCCATATTGAAGCACACCCGAAGGAAGATACCCGATCGCAAAGGATCAAAATCACTTGCTTCAAGTCGGGATCTGCACTTTTTTTTATAGAATCGGGCGTCTCTGAGGTGGTATCGTAAGGTTGATCGCTGATCGAAAATATTGCGTTCGAAGTCTTGGCGTACGTTGGTCAGTTGATGGTGCAGGTTGTTCGATCCGGACTCCCCTACTCGCTGCAGATGTTGTCAGTGCTCGTCCAGCTGCCCTACCGTTTCGTGCAGTCACCACTGGTCAGACTTGTAGCTGATCGCGTATATCCACTTCTGGTCATCATCCTGGGACTTTCTAATGCGACAACTTTTGCCAGAGAAAAAAATTAGAAGCCGAGTGTCTCCGCCATTTTGAATCTCGTGTCGTGTATGTATGTGTGTGCGCGTGTGTGTCAGTGTGGACGTGCACATGCACGCATGTGTCTATATTTGTGGGTAAGAGCGAGCGAACGTACGCGCACACGTTCGTATGTGTGGTGAGTGCGCGCGCGCGCGCGCGTTATGTGTATGTGTGTGTGTGTGTGTGTGTGTGTGTGTGTGTGTGTGTTGTGACTGCGTGCGTGAATGTTCAGAAGATGACCTAGGAACAAGAACAAGACCATCAGATACAGCATATAAGTGCACGCGCACACTTGCGCGCACACACACATACACATAACAATATGAACAACAAAAACCCCCCCCCCCCCCCCCCCCCCCCACTCACCCCCCTCAAACACCCCCCCCCCCCCCCCCCCCCCCCCCCCCCCCCCCCCCACCCACACACACACACACACACACACACTCACACACCGACGCTTCCACACACGTGTCTGTGGACTCTCTGATTAACACGCTGGCATTACCCCACTGATGAACACACACACACACACACACACACACACACACACACACACACACACACACACACACACAAATCACTTACTTTATCCCACACACACTCACACGCCAACGCTTGCACACTCATGATGTCCAGGGATTCTCTAATTAACATGCTGGCATCACCCCCTGATGAACACACACACAGCGCACACACGTATACAGTATACGCTGGGGACCCTGAGAGATTCAAAGTCTTATCTCAGTTGACATTTGTTTCATCTTTGTGTCTCTGTTATGGAAAAGGCCCAGTATGAGTTTGTCCCCAATCTCTAGGAGTCTTGGGAATGTTTGGCCTTGAAATTATTCCAATGTTTGTTTGTTTGGTGATGTTTCTTGCTCTTCCCTTTAATTAGGTCTGGATGTGCGGCCACTTCCTCTCTTGATGTTCAGATCTGAAAGATGGTCTATAGTATAGTGGCTTTGCTCTTATTTGCTTAAATGATTCTTCAGATTTCTTATCACATCAGATCGGCCAAGCAGTAATCCAGTTCTTATTGTTGCCTTGCCAGCCAGTGTGTCTGCTCTCTCATTTCCTTTAACTCCAGCATGTCCAGGGCAGTACATCCATATGAGTCTCTCCAATGGAAGGTTGCACGTTAGTTCATTCCAAGCAGGGCTTCCCATTCCACTTTTCACTTTTTGAGGTAGGTTCATGTAGTTAGTCAGTATCGTGGCTTGTTGAGTTTGAAAACTGGTTTGTGGATGTAAGCCAGTGCAGTGCTTGTGTCACTGTTTCTACCTCCATTGTTAGACTTGAAGTTGTTAAACTGTGCGCACCATTGTCTTCCTGAATAGTTCGGCCATTTTGCTTCACTGTGTATCCCCAGCCTGACTTACCTTTGGTGACAGAACCGTCTGTGTATATCAAAATATCATCTTCTGTGCAAAGGTCTTCTACCAGCATCTGAATTTCTGCGCGTTGGTTTTGTCTTCTGGCCATTCTCGACAATATCTTCCAAGTTCTGGAGCGATGGCAATTTGGTAGTGGTGCTTCAAGTGGTCTGGATATTTCTCCCATTCCTTGGTTTCTTCGACTTCTGCTAACTGGCACACAAGCTGTATACTGTCTTCTGCCTGTCCCATCCATGATATTCCACGTCCTAGCCGAGTGCCTTTTGTTTCCTTGACCGCCGCATGAAGTGGGTTTTGGGAATTTTCAAAGGCTCTGAAAACATGCCTTCACCTGTTCCAGCTTGTGTCTTGTCTGCATTGAAGGAAGGTCGAGCAGGTATCGCATAGTTTTAACTGGCGTGTCCCTTGTGGTTCCCAGAATCAATCTCATTGCTTCATTTTGAATTCTTTCTAATTTGAGAAGGTTGCTGTTGGACAGTGTTATAAGCCCAAATCCATAATCTATCACACTGGGTACAAGCGCGTGATACAGTCGGTAGAAATGGTGCTGTTTAATGCCTTTAGCTGCCATTGCTTTTATGGCAGATAAGCCTTTTTGGCATTTAAGAACACTGTTTTCAACATGCTTTCTACAGGTTAGCATTCTGTCAAAGCCTACACCCAAATAGCGTAGGTTGTTAGTTGATTCGATTGGTATTCTGTTGAAGGGAAACTTGTCCAGTGGCATCTGAACGAATAGATTTGTACGGATTTATGGAATCCAGCATTTTGTCCTTTCATTTCTGACTTATGCGTGTAATTGGAGCGAGTCTATGTTATTACTTTATTTTGATTCTGTGTGTGAAGGGGGCGCGCGGACGCGCACGCGCGCGCGCGCGCGTGTGTGTGTGGGGTGGGTAGGAGAGAGAGAGAGAGAGAGAGAGAGAGAGAGAGAGAGAGAGAGAGAGAACTCAGGAACTCGGAAATTTAATTGCAGGGCCACTGACATGTATACAGAAAGAGAGAGAGAGGGGGGGGGGGGGGGGGGGGGGGGGGGGGGGGCCACACTAGATTGGAAAAAGAACTGACTAGATGTTAAACTGAATGGGGATAATTCCAATCAACGATAGTGAAACGAAGCAAAAATCTTTAGAATTGCCGACAAATCGTCCACCACGTCATGTTCATCAAAGATTACTCTTTGGCAAATTCATACCTTAATGTATGAAAAAATATGGATTTCCAGATTTTTCTAAACTGCAAGAAATTCTCTGATTGTAGCGTTCGAACAAAATATTGATTGCTGATAGTTTGCAATATTTTCATTAAGGTTTTTTGCTTCCCGAAAACATGTATACTTTTTTTTTGCATTCAAACAGAAATCGTTTTCAGTTATGTCCCACAATGGATCTTTCTGGCTTTCTTCTTGTATGTATCATTTATTGTCAATTCACAGAGAGAAACATCACGAATTTTAAGATATATCTTTCTGATCGAAGGAATAATCTAAAAGATATATATTTTTTATAATATACATTTCTCCGCCTGCCCCTTTTTCACATTTCAAATCTTTGCTAAGTCATTACTATAATGATGGAAGAATTGTTAGCCTGCACTTGTTTTCCCCCACTACTTTATTGTTCATATATAATATATATATATATATATATATATATATATATATATATATCAAACATAGGCTCAAAGATTGTCTCTTACATTTTATACTGTTTGCGTAATGTTTTTAGTTTTCAACAACTTTTTTCCTCTCCACACTTTCGTTTTGTTTAATTCTACTACTATTCGCTGGCTGCTTTGGGGGTGCTGTTGGATTCTTTATCGAAACCCTTGGCGGTCGGAACACCACAAAATTATGGACTGTGGTGTGTCTCTATCTGACGCCAAGAGCACATACACAATCAGCCGTGTCTACCTGATGAGTCCGATCCAGCGGACGAAAGGCCTCGGAGTAGGCGATACATATAGATCTGCCTTCGAGAGTGATTGCGATAGTTTCTCCTCTTGCAGCTAGTGAAGGATTTTCATATTTGTGATATACATTTTCCCATTTACTTCATCTTCAAAACAAAACAAAACAAAAAAAAAACAACAAAAAAAAGCAAAAAAAATTTTTCCTTCTCAATTTCAAATCTTTGTCAAGTCATTACTATAATGATGGAAGAATTGTTAACCTGCACTTGTTTTCCCCCACTACTTAATTGTTCTCTCTCTCTCTCTCTCTCTCTCTATATATATATATATATATATATACATATATATATCAAGAATACTACTAAAACGCCTAATAAAATTTTTAAAGTGCTCAACCCTTGGGGAGCAACATCTGTTAAAATAGTATGGTAAACTTCCTTTTACCATACTATATTAACAATAAATATATATATATATATATATATATATATATATATATATGTATGTATGTATGTATGTATGTATATATATAGATATATATATATATATATATATATATATATATATATATACTGTTCAAAACAATTGAAAGGCCACTACCACTTTTTAGGGTACCTTGTTGACTTCATTTTTTCCAATAACACGGCACTGCACCCACCTAAACTTACTGAATTTGGTTGCATGCCTGATCAGTCAACTTGAATTTGATCAAAAATCAACTCAGTCCGTGTCATGCACATCACAGCGGTGAACTGAAATGTGCACATACTGCACGAAAAAAAGGATGCAAATCAAACAGGCCTGTGCAACAGAGCACATGTGAACTGCAGGAATACTGCAATGCACGTGCAACCCATGTCTTATCTGAACACAGGTCAGCCAGTTTTGGAGAGACTGGCGGGCATTTATGCCTGTGTTACGGCACTTTTGCAACCATGCCTCGGAGACAACGACTGAGTCAGGATTGCGTGCGGGCAAGGAGGGCTTCAGGAGGGGGGGCGAGAGGTTGGTCGTCGACTGTCAGTCGCCCATTCAGTCATTCAGACTTTGAGAGACCGCTTCAATCAGACAGGAAGTGTTGCTGAGCGAAGACGTCCAGGACGCCCAAAGTCCACCTCCAGGCAGCAGGACAGGTTTGTTGTCCTGTCGGCTCTGAGGCAGAGAACGGCCACTTCCGACACACTCAGGGGGCAGCTGCAAGCAGCCGGCAATGTCACCGTCAGTGACCAGACCATTCGGAACCGGTGAGAGAGGCACACTGCGCTCAAGACGACCAGCCGTCCGTCCTGTCCTGACACCAGCTCACCGTGCTGGGCGACGGCAAGGAGAACGCTATCACGATGGTCTCGTGAGCGAGCGTAATCGCTATGGTGGTGGATCCATAATGGTGTGGGGAGGGATGGCACGGAACTACAGACCC